>PVJH01013551.1:0-60001 GCA_004026705.1 Nesogale talazaci | reverse complement strand
TTCTTTCCTGCCTTTTCTGATTCAAGAATTCTCAGGCCTTAGACTATTGAGATTGTTGTAAAAAAAACCATAATATTTTTCTTAAGGGAGTGTGTTAGTTTGGGTAGACTAGAGGAACAAATTTCATAGACAAGCATATGGATATAAGGAAAAGGTTTATATATAAGAGAAATAGGACATTAAGAAAGCACCCCAGGGCTGAGCCCCGGTGGCGTAGTGGTTGTGTGCAGGACTGCGGCCCACTGGGATGGAGGTTCAATTCCAGCAGTGGGGCTGGACCTCCTACTCCCACCACTGGAAAGCAATGATGCCCCCCCCCCAAAAAAAAAAAAAAAAAAGAAAGCACCCCACTCCAGTCCAGTACAAAGTCATAAGTCTGATATTAACCCATATGCCCGATATCAGTCTATAAAGTCTCCTTCCGACTCACGAAGTCACAGATTAGTGGGTGCAGAATCCTAGCGCTGGCAGGGGTCTCCCCATGGTGTCTCACTTCCAGGGCTCAGGGTTCATCAACAGCATTCAGTGGTGGCAGAAGCAACTCATCGCTGGCAGGGGTCTCCACATGGCCTCTCCAGCTTCAGAGGTCTGGCTCCATCAGGGCAAAGCCATGTGGCTTCTCCATTTCCTCAGACGCTGCCATCTTGTCTTGTCTGTGATTAATTGTCTCTGAGACTAACTCCCCAAAACCGGGGAAGATAGCTTTTCATCTTCATGACAGAAATATCGTGAGATTTCCCAGACGTATCAGGAGAAAGCCATGCCCATATAGAGGCTTCATTGGCTACTCAATGGCTATCTCCAGATCAACAGGCTAGACTCCACCCCTACATTTCAATCATAAAATGAACATAAGCACATGACTGCCACAGAGAGGAAGGCTATTGATACCCAGGATTGCCTGATTTCATCCCAAAGTATTATGTACTGGGCCATACATCAATAAAAGGACTCATTGAAAAATTGCACTCCAGCAGGCACACACTGAATCTTATTCTCTTACTAATCTGTATGTAGGTGATCTGAAAGGTGTTAAAATTTAATACTTTACTTCATAATCAGAGAAGGGAATGTATTAGAGTTGAAATTCTAAAGCATTTATTTTTACAGATTAAAGAATTGAAAGACTCATTTTCTCTTGAAGCAGAAATTCCCTTCAAACTTTAAGTCTTCATTACTTTTGATGTTCTCATCTTGGCAACTTCAGTTTTCTCTTATATCTTTTTTTTTTTTTTTTTTGGGCATTACTGCTCTCCTGTGATGGGAGTAAGAGGCCCAGCCCCACTGCTGGAATTGAACCTCCGTCCCAGTGGGCCACAGTCCCGCGCACAACCACTACGCCACCGGGGCTCAGCCCCACTTTCAGGTTTTTATCTTAGCCACAGCACAAGTAGTGCTCCATACCCTTCTAAGATGATTTACTTAACACTGTCCTTAAGTGTGGTTAAGGAATGATATGGGGCCCAGTTATCAAAAATGACAAGGTCTGAGGTCTTAACAAGGTATCTCAACACAAGCAACTATTTAAAGAATCTAACAAACAGTGCATACAGATAAAAGCAGTGTTAAATTATAGAGGGCTGTGGTCTCTAGTAGATTCCTGGTGACATAGTGGGTACTCATTGGACTGTGATATGCAAGGTGAGCAGTTTGAAAACACAACCGGTTGTGGGAGAGAGTTGAGGTTTTTCCACACCCATTGATGGTTACAGTCTTGGAACTCACAGGGACATTCTACCCTGCTCTGTAAGGTCATCGTGCGATGGCTCAGGGGCAATGAGTTTGATTTTGGATTTTGGTGATCTATCTTAGGAGCCCTAATTCCATAAAAGTTTTGAATGAAGTTATTTCTGACTGTTAAATGTGGTGAATGTTTAAGCAAGTCTGGGGCAAGTCTAGGGAAAGGTAGCTTTACTCTTAGGTAGAGTGTGCTTCAAAGGGTTTCATAACTCTGGTGGGCCCAGGGAGAGGAAATTTTGCCCTTAAAATGTGTACTGAGAGCCGGGGAACTAGCTTAAGTATGTTCTTAATGATTTGCTTAAAATAGCTGTCATGCTATCTAAAAGTTGGGGGGTCCAGGTGACTGTGACTCAGGGTCATATGGTCATGAGTTAAACCTTGACTTCTATGTTCAAGCCCAGAATCAGTCCTGAAACTTTAAAAATATGTAATTGTGTAAGGTATCAAAATCGTGATTCTTTTCCTGTTTCTGTAGTTCCAACTGTGACAGGCATGAATGGATTTGCCATCCATCAATGGTTCTGTGATTTTCCCTGCTTTCTGTCCATAATTAGATCATTGTTTGAATTAGTGGATTCCATTTTTGGCTCTGTATCGTGTACAGACTAATGGTTTCTCTCATTGTGGGATGATTTTTTTTCTTTGTCTTGTATGAGGTTCAATAAAAAGGATTTCTATATAATATATTTACACTTGGGCTTTGTGCTTTCTTAGCACATTGGGTAGTTTCTTTCTTTTTTTTTTTTAGGCATCACTGCCCTGGTGATGGGTAGGAGGCCCAGCCTTTGCTCCTGGGCGCCGGAATCGAACCTCCATCCCAGTGGGCCGCAGTCCCGCTCACAACCACTACGCCACCGGGGCTCAGCCCCATTGGGTAGTTTCTAAATATATTCTTTTTTGTTCAAATTTGGTTCTGTTGTCTCAATTGTTGCCTCTCTCCTTAGCATGTTTCTAGCTATCATTTCTACAAATGGCCTTAGTGACTTTTGCTGAGCATTACAGAAAAGACAGCATCAGCAGACCTTGTAGACATGACTCAGGTGTGGTGCCTGGGGTGAGCTGGGAGATTTGAACTCTGCCAGGCGGGCTGGGCAACTGGGCAAGCAGAACCCTGCTTGGTGGTGGGCAGCTGGCACATAGCAATTCCCAAGAATTAAGAATGATGCTTCTTAGACACCTGCTTATAAGTATTCTATGATGGTATAAATATTAACCCTGAAAATACCAAGGCCTTGGAAAGCTTTATGGTACTCTGACAGAGAGTAAACTGCCTTTGGTCTTTTTGCTGCGAGTGAAATTGATGTGGACTCAGGGTTTGCTTGATGGTGAAAGCTTCCAGCAGGGGGCAGAGCAGGCATATTTAAAAAGCCCTCTTAGGTTCTCACAATGTCTATTTTTATTACTGCAAGGGGCTTTATGTTTCAAAATCTTTGGAAAGTTTGGTGAGATTAGATCTTGGTTTCAGAGGCTGGAATTTATTTACTTTCCTTGCAAACAAATTTTCTAATCTCAAGGAATTTTTAAAAAAAACAGCAGCATAAATTATAATCCAGTGAATTTGATGGGGGCTTTCTTTCTCCCCACTTTTCACATTTGTGACACTATTGCGAGAAGCAGACAATTGTGAGTTATGGCATCGAGTCTTTTGAACTTCTGATCATGGGAGAGGGCTCAGCAGATGCAACTGGGGTGGACATCGGCCGCAGCAGGTTGTGAGTTAGGCACAGCTTCACAGGCTTTGGGATGGGTCCAAATTTCCAATTTAGATTTGAGAAGGAAAGAAATGTAATGCTCATTCTTCTCTATAATTCTAGTTCAATTTCTTTCTCTGTTATGCCTTATCAAGCATAAATCAATGACTTCCTCATGAACGTTGACAAATTGCTGCTTTCTCATTCATTTTAGGTTTAAAATTTTATTCACTCCCCATTGCCTCTCCTGAGTTGACACCAACTCCAGCAGCAGTTCTCAACCTGTGGGTTGCTGCCCTTTTGGGGGTCGAACAACTTTTTCATAGGGGTCTTCTGATTAGTAACAGTAGCAAAATCACAGTTATGAAGTAGCGATGAAAATTCTATGGTTGGGGGGTGGGGGGTCACCACAACATGAAGAACTCTATTTAACAGTCGAGGCATTAGGAAGGTTGAGAACCACTGAATTAGGAGAATGTAGGACAAGCACATTGCCCACCTCATACCAGCAGGAAGTGCCTAGCTACTGTACATCTTCCAGATGTGTGGCACTTTCACTGGAGTCAACAGCTGGAGCTGGTCAGAGCACTGAGATGGTTCCAGTATTTCCTTGTTCTCTGGGGCAGAAATCCTGGGAGACTGTAATGTAATCTCCACCCAGGCCTCAGTGGAGATCACTTAGATGAGCTTCTTTGATTAAATTTCCTAAAGTTACCATTTCCAGACTTTAAGCAGGTCTATCTAGAACATCTTTATTCCCCTTTCCATCTCCTCTCTCAGTTTCCAAGTTCCATTTAGGCTGTATGATCCCATCAGTGCCCTTTTCTGCCCTCTTGGATGGAGCCAAGGTTACTTTGGAAGCCAACGTGGCAGCTATGCCTGGGGGACATGGGTAATAGGGGCTGCCAGCAGGGAAGGTATGCTGGGAGATAAGAGTGATGAGAAGGGAGGGGGAGAACCCAAAACTTCTGCTCTGGGACCAGATTTTTCCAGAAAAAGCTGGCAAATGTTCATGCCTTTCTCCTTTGGGTCTTAGTAGAGTCAGATGCTCTGTCTACCATGAATTCTCTTATTTGTGTTCTAGAGAAGGCAGTCTCCATAACTCTCTGATAAAAGTTTCCACATTGAAGTTTCATAATGGTATGTGAGTGAAGAAGTGCAAACTAATTTTAAAAGTTAATTAAGGGCCTTGTTCGCTCATGGAAGACAAAGAGTGGTTGAGTCATAACACTAAGCCCCCTCGAGTGTTCCTTTCTTGGGGGTCCTGGTAAAGACTCATGGGTATTTCCCTTATTGCACTAACCCAGACCTGGACAAAGAGCTCATTGTCTCACACATGGGGCTCAGTTACTGTCTGCAGCTGTCATAACACAGGCATCCACATTCTCTTCCTTGGGAGAGTTTTGTGTGAACAGATTGGGGTGTCATCTTTGTACATGATACTTTCCCCTACTCCTGACCCAGCCAGACCAGATACTAACTCTGAATTTCAGATCCCCAACTGCAGCTGAGGTGCACCTTGGGCTTTTGTGAATCCTGGGCCCAGGGGTTGACTTCTTTCTCTGACCAGGAAGGTTAGAAATGTCTGGTGACTGGAGGCATGGGCAAATGTAACTTTCTTCCTTCTGTCTAGATTGAATAGCAAATATTTTGGTTTTAAATCAGAAAGAGTTCACCTTAAAGTCTTTACAAATATCCCTTGACTTTAATCTTTGACCATTTCCCTTTTTCATTTGGACACCGAGGGTTTATTGCTTGGTTCTGAAACCCTGGTGCCAGGCCAGGAGGTATGTCCTGTAGTTTGTGGTTTTTGTTGCACAATAAGTAATTTAATAATCTATTTTTCTTTCACTCCTTGTTCTTTCTGTGACCTTTCTGTGACAGAATTGCTTAAAGTATAAACCAGTTGTTATAAATTCTGACTTACAAAGACTTTGTTTATGTCAAAGTAAGACTGTGCTGCATAGAGATTTCAAAAGCCAATTTTTCTCTAGGCCTTTTTTCTTCCATAGCGCTTCTGGGAATACTTGAGTTTCCATCCTTTTGGTTAACCACTGAACATGTAAACCATTTAGAGCACCCAGGGGGCCCACTAACTATGTTGTTGTTCCAGACAGCTCCAACTCCTAATGCCCCTAAACACAACACAATGAAACAGAACAAAACCCAGTGCTGCATCATCCTCACAGTTGGTGTTATGCTTGAGCACATCATTGTAGCCACTGTGTCAATCCATCTCCTGGAGAAGTTTTCTTCTTTTTTGTTGACCTAATATAATAAGCCTGGTATCTTTCTTTGGGCATTGGTTTCTCCTGATAGCATGTCCATCCCATGTATGTGAGAAGAAGTCGTGCTATCCTTGCTTCTAAGTAGCATTCTGGTTGTACATTTTACAAGATAGATTTAAAAATTGTTTATTATTTTAAAAAGAGTATAATTCAGATAAGATGAACAATTATACCAACTATATTGAGATATAATTAATAATTCAATACTTCAATCATATTAAGGAGAGTTATGCAATCATCAACATAATCAATTTTAGAACACTTTCTTGTACCCATTGCTGTTGACTCCTCATTTCTTCTCTATATTTTATTGCATGTCCTTGGGTAATTATCAACATAGTTATGGTCCCCATAGACCCACTTTTCCCTATGAATAAAAACCTACAAAACATAGAAAAAAAACCCCCCAAAAAGTAGGCAGCAATTATTACCAAATAGATCATAGGGAAATTTCAATTGAAAAGAAAGCAGAGAGAGCATATTTAAAAAACTGGAATAAATGTGAGCACACAGTGATATGTTTTTTTCCTGTTTGATGCCTGAGACCTGATCCTTTCAGTACCTCATGACCACATTGGCAGGTGTGCTTTTTCTGTGAGAACTTGGCTACTTCTCAGCTGGATGGCCGTCAGTTTACCTTACAGCTTTTAAGACTCCAGATGCTTATCTTTTGGTAGCTGGACTCCATCAGTTTTCTTCACCACATTTTCTTATGCATCCATTTTCTTCAGTGATTGTATCAGGCAGGTGAGCATCATGGAATAGATGCTGAGCACCATGGAATAGGTGAGCACCAGTTGAATAGAACAAAGTGTTCTTGCATCGAGGGAGTGCTTGAGTGGAGGATCACTGAGAACAAGTGGAAGCACGAGCAAGAGTGGTGAAGAGTGCTGATGGTTCCTGGCTATCAAAAGATATTGCATCTGGGGTCTTAAAGGCTTGAAGGTAAACAAGTGGCCATCTAGTTCAGGAGCAACAAAGTCCACTATGGAAGAAATACACCAGTCTGTGCGACCATGAGGTGTGGATCCACAAGATTTTGTACCCACTGGCCGGTAACATTTCTGCATTCTGCATCATTTCATGCAAACTTTGTTAGTCTGGAGAGGGACTTATGGGTGAATATCAGACTTAAGGACTTGAGTTAGACTAGGATGGGATGTTTTCCTGATATACAATTACTTCTTGATATAAAACTTTCTTTTTTTTTATAAAAAAAATTTTTTTTAGGCATCACTGACCTCTGGTGGGAGTGGGAAATCCAGCCTTGCTGCTGCTGGTTTGAACCGCCAAGCCAGTCGGCTACAATCCCACACTCAGCCACTGCACTACCGGGGCTCAGCCCAAAACTTTTTCTTACACATATATGAATATCACTGCCCAACACACAGCTTAAGAATGTTTGCACTTCAGGGTCAGGATTGTACCCAGTCTCATCCCCCCAGAACAAGGCAAAACAATAAGGGTGTGCAGCAGAGCAGCAGGAGGAGCAGAGCATGAAGCTCCTGAGGGAATGTCAAGGATCTAGTTTGGGTCTAGGGTGTGGCACCCCATTGGACTCAACTGGGGGACACTCCTGAAGGTCAACGAACAGACCTTGAGCTATATACAGGTTTTTCTTTTGTTATTATTATTATTATTTATTCATCTTTATATTTTTTCTGGACATTTTCTGGTTTTTTGTTGTTGTCATCGTTTTGTAATCTGTTGCTTCATCTTGCGATGTCTTTTTTTTGTATATATATTGTTATCTCTGCCAGTCTATCTAGATAAGATAGGCTGGATGAACAGTCTTGAGGAGAAAACAATGGGACTGATGATTCCTGAGGGATATGGGAGTTTGGGAAGTGGGGGAAAGGAGGTGATATTGACCAATTCAGGGATAAGGGAACAACAACTGATGTAAAACCAGTGACAAGGTGGGTATGAGAGGTCTGATAGGGATTGATCAAGAATAATGTCACACAGAGAAATTACTGAAGCCCAATTGAAGGTTGAGCATGATGGTGGGATAAGAGGAAAGTAAAAGGAAGTAGAGGAAAGAACTGGGAGGCAAAGGACATTTATAGAAGTCTAAACATCGACATGTACATATATTTATATGCATATAGGGTTATAAGCAAATATATTTATATGCTTATAGGGTTAGTATTAAGGCTGCAGATGGACATTGGGCCTCCACTCAAGTACTTCCTCAACATAAGAACACTTTGTTCTATTAAGTTGGCATTCCATGATGCTCACCTTCCTGATACAATCACTGAGCACAAATGTGTGCATAAACAAAAGTGATGAAGAAAGCTGATGGTGCCTGCCTATCAAAAGATATAGCATCTGGGGTCCTAAAGGTTTGAAGGTAAGCAAGTGGCCATCTAGTTCACAAGCAAAAAAGCCCACATGGATGAAGCACACCATGGGATATCAAAGGGATCAGGTATCAGTCATCAAAGAACTAAAAATCATATCATTATAAATGAGGGGAAGGACAGATTTGGTACCCGAAGCCCATTGGTAGGTGAAGCGACATCCCTTACAGAAGGGTCACAGGGAGGAGATGAGCCAGTCAGGGTACAGTGTAGCAATGATTAAATATGCAACTTTCCTCTAATTCTTAAATGCTTCCTCTCCTCCCCCCCTCCCCCCGACTCTCATCATCCCAATTCTGTCTTACAAATCTGGCTACAGAGGATTTGGGATTTATCCAAACATGGGGAATCCAGGACAGAGGATCCCTTTAGAACCAGTGGTGAGAGTGCAGATACTGGGCAGGTGGAGTAGAAAGGGGGAACTGATTACAAAGATCCACATATAGCCTTCTCCCTGGGGTACGGACAACAGGAAAGTGGGTGAAGAGAGACATCGCACAGTGTAAGATATGACAAAATAATACTAATTTATAAACTATCAAGGTTTTATGGGGGAGGAGAAATGGGGAAGGAGGGAAAATATGAGGAGCTGATTCCAGGGGCTTAAGAGGAAAGGAAATGTTTTGAGAATGATGATGGCAACAAGTGTACAAATGTGCTTTGTATACAATGGAGGTATGAATGGATTGTGATGGGAGGTGTATGAGCACCCAATAAAATGATTAAAATAAAAGAGTGTTTGCACTTCAAGCTATCTATGTCTGGAGAATCTTCCAAATATTCTCCTTCAAATATTTGCTCAGATGTCATTTTCCCCTTCAAGGCTATCTGTTTTGACCCTTCTCCAGTAGTTGGCTTCTCTCCCCATTTTGTTGGTGCTGCTTTGTTTTATATGCTGTATAGGAATCATCACCTGTGACATGCTACATAATTTGCTTTGTTTTCTTTACTTACTGTTACCCTGATTACAATATAAGCTCCATAATGTCTTATGCTTTATTCATTGATGTACCATGTCCTTTAATGAAGTCTGACACATCTAAGGTGCTGAACACATAGTTGCTGAGTGAATCAATAATATAATTATTGAGAGGCAAGAAAACTAAGCACTGAAAACATTATTTAAACCCCAAGTACTTCCTCTATGATTTTTACCACTCTGTAAGCAAATTATTTCAAAATTATTGAATATTATTTTAGCAGAGTTCTTGTTCAGGATTCATAAGGTAACTTCTTTAAGTGAGAGAAGTGCTATTACTTGTCTTGTTAAACAGTGGAAAAAAATCAAAGTAGCTTCATACCTTGAACCTAGTCCAGAATAGTTGGTCCTAGCATGTCTCTGCTATTAATATTATCTTATGTTATTTCTCATGCAGCTTATCAGAGTTCGAACTTGCCTTCTGCCCAATGTGGCTTCTTACTTAGTTACTCCATTCTTGTACTCTCACTTTTTGGAAAAGGAGGGTAGGTACTTTTATGCTTTTAATTTGAGACACAGTAATTTTAAGTAATTTGACCCTAATCACAGTGTTTGTAGGTGGCAGAGCTGGCTTCAACTTCATTTTTTTCTGATTGTCTGTTCTGTTTTATGTCAGCATATTGGATTAAAAAATAGAATAACATGAAGGTTGGAGCACTGATGTATGTCTTTGCGCTTATAACCCTGGACTTCCTCATAATTTAATTATCAATAGCTACTTGACTGGAAGTTTTACTGATAACATAAACAATCAATCAACATATATTTTGTATGCTATATACATTATATAATTTATTCAATACTATAATTCGTGGAAACTTTGAGTGCATTCTTTTTATAGGGGTTCTGTTCCATAGCATTAATAATACTTCTTGTTATTAAAGGTTCATTACATATGGTGCTCTCTATAGGTCATTTCTATGACCTAAGATCTTCAGACCACATTAAAGATGTATTTAGGGGCAAGCAGATCACTTAGAAAGTTTTGGGTTCTGGGTTTCCAGGGGGGCATTGCCCAATATCAAAGAACTCTTTTTTTAAATGAATCAATTATCTTTCTTTTTTTGTTGTTTTTGGGCATCACTGCTCGAATCAATTAACTTAAAAAAATCATTTTAGGCAGAAGAAAAAAATCATTTTATTGGTGGCTCATACAACTCTTATCACAATACATACATACCTCCATTGTATGCAAAGCACATTTGTGCATTTGTTGCCATCATCATTCTTAAGTCTTTTTTTTCTACTTAAGCCCTTGGTATTAGCTCCTCATATTTTCCCTCCCTCCCTGCACCTCCCTCCCTCATGAACCCTTGATAATTTATAAATTATTATTGTTTTGTCACAGCACACACTATCTGATGTCTCCTTTCATCTACTTCCCTGTAGTCTGTATCCCAGGGAGCAGGTTATATGTAGATCCTTATAATCAGTTCCCCCTTTCTACTCCACCCTCCTGGTATCGCCACTTTCACCACCAGTCCTAAAGGGGTCATCTGTCCTGGATTCACTATGTTTCCAGTTCCTGTCTGCACCAGTTTACATTCTCTGATCTAACCAGATTTGTAAGGTAGAATTGGGATCGTGATAGTGGAAAGTTGCATATTTCATTGTTGTTACACTACCCTGACTGGCTCGTCTCCTCCCTGACACCATTCTGTAAGCAGATATCAAAGAATGTTACAGCAGTTTCTTCCTAGCAATGAGCTTCCTGACTTTAGGGCTAAAGCACTGATGGAACCAATCAGAGAAAAGGGTTCTCATTATACAGGTCTTCTTGCTGGACATTCAAAAAGACTGAAAGCAATGTTTATATCTCTTCCTCTCTATTTTCAAGGTTTATCAGCTTTCTAGATAAAGGTAATCCGGTTTCTTTAGAAACCCAACTGCTTTTGCAGAATTGTCAGCCTGTTCTGCCTGCCTTCAGTCTTCGTGTTTGCTTTACTGTCTACAAATACATGTTTTTTTTTTTTTTTGTGTGTGTGTGATATCCCCTACCCCGCCACCTAGAATAGCACACTTCTCCCTGCATTACAAACCTTTTCAAGAAGATAACCTTTCTCTTCAATGATTTTCTTAATAGTATCTGGTAGCCCATCTGCTGACTCTTGGAGACCAGAAACTGCTTTTTCTGTTATCTTGTCATTTTGAAAGCCAATCTCTTTCTAAAGTTATCAAACCATACATTGCTGGAATTAAATTCTTCAGCTTTAGATTCCTAACTTTCCTTTTGTTCTAATTTTTCATCTAATGACTGATTTTTCTCTAATCCTGTTAGAGAAAGGTGTACTTTTCCTATGGCACCTATATGCTCACATAAAAGCTGCATATTTAATATTTGATATAAAGTATTTTTAAAAACCCAGGTTTTCACACCTGCTAGTATAGCTGTAGCATTGACTTTATGACATTATTTTCCTTTAAAAAAACAATGGTCTTGAAGGCTAGATTAATTTATCTTAAAATGGCGAACATTTATAGTTGCACATTCTCAATCTAAGGTACATAGATATGGTACACTTAAACTTTTTCTTGTAATGTTATGACTGTTCTCTGCTCCTTGAGATTACTTTCAGCATCACTAGTGGCCCTTCATATAGGTCTGATCAAGGCTTGCAGTATTGCTCTAAACACTATGAAAATATGTGAGAACAGCAAGAGATGACTTTTTTACTTGATGTACAGTTTATGGAAGAGTTGACCTGCTCAGGTAGAGCTGATTAGCATTGCTCTGCATTTCAGCAGACCACTTCAGTTCCCTGCGGGAGATGGCTGCTTTGTTATTATAGCAGTATAGTAAGTACTAACACTAATTTTATGCAGTTATGGTTTAATAATTGACTAAAAAGCACACAGCCCATATCTGACCTCTGGCTACACAAGAGAGAAAGAGAATACAACTCTTCAGCAGCCCAAGGTCTATTTCCACAAGACAGAGATCAGACATGCCTCCACCTCCATCCCTCTTTACTATATTTTGACACCACTTGCTCTTCCTGTGACACTCTACCTCTCAACTGGGCTCAATAATCTGTTACAGTTGCCCACAGACCTCGCAATCTTCACAATTATTGTGGTTTATTAGGAAAGTTAACAGGATTTCACAAGCCAGGATTGGAAAGCATTAGGGATGCAGTCTTTGGTTCACAGCAACATCTCTCCTCATCCTGTAGCCAGGTCTCATTTTACTCCTCAGGGTCTCAGCCATGTGATCTCTTAGCCTCTGCTTTCAAGGACCAGGAAGCTAGCCCACTGCTTTTTGCCTTACAGTTTCACAGTTTCAGCAATGCTCCTCTGGTTTGTCTCATGATGTCTTTGCCTTGGCCTCTGGTTTTATCCTGGAGATTGTGCTCTGTCCCATAGTCGCTGGTGCTCTGGCTTTGGCTACTGACACTTCAAACAGAGATCTCGAATGTGCTCTACTGATGGCTCTTTTTACTTGATAGCCCTAGGATTTTTTTCTCTGTCTCTGCTTCCACAGTGGCTCTTCTTTATAGCCAGGGCAGTGGCAGCTCTCTCTAGTAGTATTATACATAAACTATTTGCATAGTCATTTGGTGGTGGTTGCAGAGACATGTATAGAAAAACTATATTATGAAATTTCACTCCACCACAAAACTGCATTATTACATCTGTTTACATTCCTTTTGACTATTAGTAGCATCACATATTGTCTATAAGGGTTCACATGCAGAAGTATTTTTGAAGATAAACATTGAGTTTTTATAGTAGTTTTATGTATATTCTATGGTAGTAAATGATAGAAGAAACTATATATATTTAATGCATTCATGAACATATTTTTCTTCTTCTTTTTTTTTTTTAAAGTAGCTAGTCTACATAGTTTATCTATGGGTTGTTTCAAATTGTTGCAAATCTCTAAAACTTTTCCCAATGTATTTATTGAAAAATATTTGTGTATAATTGGACCCATACAATTCAATTCCATGTTGTTCAAGGGTCAAATTGAGTGGATGCTAGTCAGATTGGCAGCAGCATGAATGGAAAGGGAGATGGAAAAACTCAGTGGTTGAAGACTTGCATTTTAGTCTTCAGGGATTCATTTAGTCCTCAGGATGATGAAAGGAGTAGTGGATTTTTAGTCTTGCAAAAATTCAAAGTAAAGATGAAGTATATGATAGATTTCATCAAGCATTTGGATTTCTAAGTGGAAGTTTTAAGAAATGGCACAAGAGTGAGCATAGTGCCTGGACATGACATTATGAGGTAGCAATAAGCCAGAATCACCTGGTAGGGTTGTGTTAAAGAAGTTACATGTAAACATACCTAATGCAGTTCCTTATCCTCCATAAATTCCACGGCTGTGATTATGGCTGTGATTAAATAATAATGAACCTATAAGATTAGATAATCCTTCGAATCTTTCACAACTAGATGTGTTGGGTTTCAAGAACTGGGTGAGAGAATTTACCCCAATGGTTTACTTTTAGCTCTCTTATTTTATCAATATCAATTTGATGTTGCCCAACAGCTATGATACATATAAGACTTTGGCCAATTTTTATTTAATTTGACACACAGCATGTCAGTTAGGTCATTTCTATATATCAAAGACCTTGCTAGAATATTGTAACTATTTGAATGATTATTATTTTACTCTATTCACATTATATGTATATATATATATATTTGTTGACTTATATACCTCATATAATCAGAAAATATTCTATCACTTATTATACTGCAGAAACCATGGTAAAATGAGCAAAAGCAAGAATAACTTTACAGCATAGTAGGATCATGGTATTTTATAAATGGAATTTACTTTAAAAATCGCTTTATTGTGAAATTCAATTCTATTCTAGAGGAAAGATTTAGAGTCTCATGGGAGATTCTTTCTGGAGGTCTTCAGCCATCTCTCATCTTTCTAAAGTGTCATGTTTGGCTCATATTACTGGAAAACTAGCAAAATTTTCAATCTTTTTCAATTAAATTCCATGATGTGTTACTTCTTACTAGCCTGACATTGATTTTCCTCCCATTGCTGAACTTTCCATGGTTTCCTATTTCATTCAGGACAGACTCCAAGGAAATTCACAATATGGCATCAATAAACTTGTGACTGTTTCTTTCTTTCACATGTCATTCATTTCAGTCTTGGCTTCAATGTGAACTCAGAATTCTGAGATGGGGCCAAAGTGCTCTGGGGACTCGGGTGATCACCAGAGGCATTACCTTATCTTTGAGCTCTGGGATTCTACTCTTACCTCTTGTTCCACTCAGTGTATTGGAAGTATAAGAAGGAAATAAAGGTTGCTAAAAAACTGTGAACATATTAGAAAATTCCTTCACAAACCCTATGGCAGAACTGCTTACCATAATTTCAGTGGTTTGAAGCCACCATTCACTCTAGGAGAAAGATGAAGCTATTTACTCCTGTAAAGATTTGAAGTCTTGGAAACACAAAGCAGCAGTTCTACTCTGTCCAGTAGAGCTGCTGTGAGTTAGAATTGACTCAATGAAAGTAATCTCCAATTTTGGGGACTTACATGTTCTATGATTATGTGCAGGCTTCAGCAGAGATTCCAGTCTAAGATAAGTTAGAAGAAATACCTTATAATTTACTGAAAATTAACCAATGGGCCTCATTATGAACCCAATTGGCCTAACCCAAACCCATTATGAGGATGGCGCAGAACTATTTAGAATTTAATTTTATTCTGAATGGGATCACCATGAGTCAAGGCCCACTGAACAGCAGCTAACAGCAATAATGATCCACACTTCCATGGTCCCAGTTGAGACCAAAGTAGCAATGTCAAGCAGAAATTTAATAATTAACCATGCCCCACACTTTATATATATATATATATATATATTAGGTTAGGTGGCAGTTCACGTATGAAAGTCTGTTTTTCACAAAAGTCTGTCTCATGTAGCTTAACCATAGCTCACAATTCTCCCTTATCACTTACTAGTCCTTACTGTCCCTCTTCCTAGTAGTGCCATTTGATTTAATGTATTTTGCCTGGGACCCTTTCATCGTATCTCCTCCTCTACATTCCTTTGTGTCATCATTTTTTTTCTGGCATCACTGCCTCTGGTGGTCATGGGCGCTTCCCAGGGTCGCTCCTGAGAGCCGCCGCTGGATTTGAACCCCCAAGCCCGCGGGCCACAGTTCCGCACTCAACCACTTACACCACCGGGGCTCAGCCCCGTGTTATCATTTTTGTAGCAAGAAAGATTGTCGTTGTTGTTCTTAGGTGCCATCGATTCAGCTCCAACCCACAGAGAACTTATGCACAACAGAACGAAACATTGTGTGGTCCTGTGCTATCCTCTCAATCGTGCCTTGCCTGAACCCAATGCAGCCTCTGTGTCATTCTGCCTTGCTGAGGCCCATCCTCTTTTTCACCACCTTTACATCTTACCAAACATTATGTCCCTTTCCAGGGACTGGTCTCTCTTGACTGTGTCCAAAGCATGTAAGACAAAAATCTTGCCATCTCTACACCTACGGAGAACTCGGGATTTACTTTTTTGAATATAGATTGGTTTGTCCTTCTAGCCTTCTATAGTACTTTCAATATTCTTCTCCAGTTCCACAATTCAAATGCTTCTATTCTCCTATCTTCCTTATTCAATTTCCAATTTTCCCAGGCATATGATGCAATGCAGAATACCATGGCTTGGGTCAGATGCACCTTAATCCTCAAATTAGCACCCTTGTTAGTCACTACTTTAAAGAAGTCTAGTGCAGCAGATTTACTTAATACACTATGTCTTTTGATATATTGTCTGTTGTTTCTATGAGTATTGACTATGAATCCAAGTAAGACAAATACCTGTCAACTTCAACCCTTTCTCCATTTCTCATGATTTTATCTATAGGTCCAGTTGTGAGGATTTCGGTCTTCCTTGTATTGAGTTTTAATCCGTATTGAAGGCTTCAGTCCTTGATTTTCATCAGCAAGTGCTTCAAGTTCTCCTTATTTTCCGCTAGCAAGTTTGTGTCATTTGTGTACTGCAGGTTGTTAATAAACCTTCCTCTGGTCCTGATGACACATTCTTCTTTATATAATCCAGCTTCTCTGATAATTTTCTCAGCAAGAAAGGAGGTTGTTGATCCATAACAGAAGAAACATGAGTCAAATAGGTATAGATCAGTGCTGTGCAATAGAAATTTACTGGGAGCTAAAAATTTCTAGTAGTGCATAAAAAAGTAAAGAGAATAACTTCCAGCAAGATGGTGACCAAGTAACACAGACCAGCCAGAGTGACCACAGAAATCAGCACAGGCGAGCCACTGAGGAAAATTCCACTCTTCCAGGTATAGGAAAAGCATCATAAATATAACAAGACACAGATCCACTATGTTTTGAAGAGTTGTGGGTTTTTTTGTTGAGTTTTTTTTTTTGAGTTGTGGGTTTTTAGCTGACCACTACAGAGTTTGGCTAGGCTGGGCTTAGTCTTAGCCCTGCCACAGTATCAGCTGGAGCCTGACTCCTTTGGCTGGCCCAAAGGTTTTTCTTTAACACAACCACACCTTGCCACCACTTTTAGACAGGGTTCAAACTCCTCCAACTCCATGGTTCAACTACTTCTTTCCTTTTTCTGTCTATCTTCTCGCTTTCCCCTCACAGTGTCAATGGGTATAGTTCCCTCCCTCTCAGTTTTTTTCCCTTCTCTTTCCTTTCATATACCACTGCCAACCTTCAGGCCAACCACCCCTTTTCACCTAAGACAACTACTCCTACTCTCTACCCTGCTGGGGAGCTCCTGCCCTTCCTCTGAGGCCTTACACATGGCTGGGGAAATCCCGTCCTGCTTCCACCACACCACAAAATGCTGGGGAATTTCCTGTTGAAATAGATGGGAGAACTCCCGCCTACCTTCCAAATCTCATAAAGTGGCTAAGGGAACTCCTGCTCACGCTTTGTTATTCTCTGCTCAGTTCGGGGTACCTCTGTCTGCCTTCCACACTGCTCCATATGGCGGGGGGAGCCCTGACCATCCCATACAGTTCCACATGGCTGAGGGAACGTCTTCCTACCTTCTCTAGTACTTCACCCAGCCTCAGGCAGCACCACCAGTCCTCTCCAGTTCATCATGCTGCTGTGAGAAACTCCACTCAACCTAAGCTTGCCAACTAGAGCAGTTCTGCCTGCCATCTGCAGTGCTCTACACTAAGGCGGGCAAACCCACCTGCTTTCCACGGAACTCCTGTTGCAGCAGGTACCCACAAATGTCTTCTGAGGTGCTCTAACCTGTTGTGGGCCACATCACCACAGCTTCCTGTAAGATCATCCAGTGCAGCACCACCCTTGTGGGTCCACAACCACTCACCCAGTGTACCCTGAGAGGACAATCCAACTTGATGTCCAAATAGCAGGATACTGGCTGACTAGGGAAAGAGTGAAAACATAGGAGGATAAAGTGATATCTCAATCCGCCAGTGTAGTTAGCTGTAGGCAGTTCCAAGAAGCATTCCATCTCCCAAAGAGAGAGCCCAGTGCTCTTAGACTTTCTGGGAAATGGTGCTGGACTCCTCTAAACCAACAAAACTCAAACAGCAACTAGCCCCCCCAAGCATCAATGAAAAAACAGGAGAAACAAAAGGCAATGTAGGAAGAAGTCCTAAACCTAAAGGTATTCACAGAAGAAGCAGATAATGATCTGTCACAGAATTCTTCAGAATGCTGCTTGGAGTATTACAGGATATGAAGGAAGCAATACAGAAATAAGATCAAATGATAGAGGAGATAAAGGCCACACACTAAAGGAAATACAAAGACTTGGGGGATGTGATAACAAAAGTCAGTAGCAAATTCACACACTTTGCCAACAGACTTGAGGAAGGCAGAGAATCACACCAGTGACCTACAGGATAACCAGACAGATTTCCACAAATGAGAAAGGCAGTCAAATAAGTTCATCAGAGAAGCTGAAGAAGACCTGAGAGCCGTGTCTGATGCTACGAAGAGGAACATTGTAATAATTGGACTACTGGAACTAGACACAAGGAAGACATCAACAACGAAAATAGCAAGGGATTCCTAGAGGAAAACTTTCCCAGTTTAATGATTGAAAACCAGGCAATCATTGAGGTGACCAAAAGAACACCAACTAGACAGAATTCCAAGAAGTCACCAACACGTGTAATAGTTAAACTATTCAACTATGAGGAAAAGGAGAAAACCATAAGAGCACCTTGGGAAAAACAACTTCTAAAGGCACCCTAAGAATATGCCCAGACCTATCATCTGACACTTTGAAGACGAGGATAGAGTGGAATAACATATTCCAAAAATTGAAGGAAAATAATACAAACCCAAGAATACTCTATCCAGTCAAATTATCTATCAAGATAGATGGAGAGGTAAGAGTCTTCTCAGACAAGGAAAAGCTCAAAGAATATATTAAAAGACACCCAGCCTTACAAAAGATCCTTGCCAACTCAGCAGGGGCAGAAGAACAGCACTCACCAAGCACAAATAAGAGACTGCTACATAGAACAATTCCACTGAGAGGAACAAAGAGAAAACAGGCCCCAGGATAGCATTGGCTCAAGGGGAAAAGAAGGCAGGAATGAAATGTGTATGCACTGGTGTGCACATACACAAGACACACATGCATAACACACTGATATTAAAGGAGGGAAAACACCCAACACAAAAAATACAAGATGGCATCACAGAATTCACTGATGGAAGCAATAACCCTGAATTCTAATGTACTGCACTCAGGCATTGAAAGGCAAAGAATAGGAGACTGGCTTAGAAAATACAATCTGTTGATCTGCTGCTTACAGGAGACACATCTTAAGATAGCAGAAAAAAGGTTGAGATTCAAAGGCTAGAGAAAAATATAGCAAGCAAATGACAATTAAAAATAAGCAGGGGTTGCAATTCTAATCTCAGACAAAATTGATCTCAAGGTGTGAACCATAGCAAGAAATAAGGAGAGGCACTATATAATGCTCAAGGAAACAGTAGACAAAGAATCAGTGATATATATATATATATATATATATATATATATATATATATATATCTCCAATGAGAGATCCGCAAAATTTGTCAATCAAATGTTCCATAAGATTAGAAAAGAAGCACCTGATGAACCTTGGGAAGAGCTGATGTTAAAAAAAAGATTAAAAAAGAAATGACAGGGTAAACAATTATAGTGACTTTAATACACCACTCTGGAAGAAAGGTAGATCACAGAGAAATAAGCTTAACAAGGAGGCTACATATTTAAACATTATGCTTAGGCAACTTGACCTGACATACATTTTCAGAGCTCTCCACTCTAGTGCTAAACAAATTCACATATTTTCCAACTTCACATGGCACACATGCAAAGATAAACCACATAGACACAAGTCGAATCTGTGTAAATTCAAGCACAAAGAGATCATCTGGTATTCTCTCACTGACCACTACATCATAAGGCTTGAAATCAACAAAAGGATGATTTTAAAAAAAGGGCAAACAATTGGAGGGCAAAAAACTCTATTGCAATAGGAGTGGGTACTGGCCCAGGTCAGAGATGAAATTAGGAAGCTTTTAGGAACCGAGGAGAATGAGAATACAATATACCCAAACCTTTAGGGCCCAGCCAAGATAATTATCAGAGGAAGTTTGATAGCAATACATGGACCCACGAAAAAGGAAGAAGGACTTATGATTGATATGCTGGCACAAAACTGACAGAAATTAGAGCAAAGTCAACAGGACATCCTACTAATAACAAAAGAAAAGAAATAATGAAAATCAGGATTGAGATTGATGAGAAAAAAATTATGAAAAAAGTAATGCAGCTAAAAGTTGGTTCTTTTTTTTTTTTTTTTTAAGGCATCACTGCCCTGGTGGTGGGAGTAGGAGGCCCAGCCTTTGCTCCTGTGAGCGGGAATTGAACCTCCATCCCAGTGGGCCGCAGTCCCGCGCACAACCACTACACCACCGGGGCTCAGCTAAAAGTTTGTTCTTTGAAAGGATTAATAGAATTAAAAAGACTGCTGACAAAACTAATAACAAAAGAGGAGGAGCAAATTTCAATAGCAACAGTGATTAAGCAGGGGATATTACAATGGACCCTAATGAAATCAAAGGATAATTACACAGTACTACAAAGGCCTGTACTCAAATGAATTCAATAATTTGGACAAATTCTTGGAAAAACAATCCCTCCCTAGACTATCTCAACAGAACCTTAGTAATATAAGAATTAAGACAAGGTTATCAAGGGAATACCAACAACAACAACAACAACAACAAAAATCCTCTTGGACCAGATCACTTCACAGGAGAATTTTACTATGTGTCCAGGGAAGAACTGACACCATTCCTACACAAACACTTCCAGATCATAGAAAAAGATGACAAATTCCTGAATACTTTCTATGAAGCTAGCATAGCTAATACATAAAGCGGGCAAGGATCTCACAAGAATTGAGAACTATAGACCAAGATCCTTAATGAATATTGATGAAACATTCCTTAATAAAATACTGACAAACAGAATACAAAAACGTAAAACAAATAATTTTTCATGGCCTAATGGGAGTCCTATCAGGGGTGCAGGGATGGTTCAACGTATGAAAGCCTATCAATATTATTTGCATATTGACATGAAATATTATAGGAATCACAGGATAATATTGATAGATGTGGAAAAGCATTCAACAACATCCAACACTCATTTCTGTATAAGATACTCAAGAAGATAGGAATGGAAAAAAAATTCCTCAATATAATGCAAGCTATATATTAAAACATGGTGATTAATGGAGAAAAGATTAAAACAATTCCACTGAAAAAGGGGACCAGACAAGGATGCCCCTGTCCTGCTCTTATTTACCATTGTACTGGAGGTCCTAGCTAACAACACTAGGCAAAGAAAAGACATCAAAGTTATTTGCCTGGGAGGGAAAGAGGTAAAACTATTGTTCACAGATGATATGATTTTATATATGGAAAACCCTAAAAACTTCACAGTGGGAGTGCTGGAAGCAATAGAGGACTATGGCAGAGTGGCAGAATTCAAGATCAAGAAACAGAAATCTATCAGATTGATAGACACATTGGACAAGGCAACTGAATAGAGGATCCAAAAGGGAGTGCCCTTCACAATAGCCAAGCACAAATTGAAATATCTAGGGGCTAGAAAACAAAGATGATTTGTACAAGGAAAACTAGAGAACACTATTACAAGAAACCAAGACTGATCTCAACCAATGGAAGAATATCTGATGGTCGTGGATTCAAAGACTAAATATAGTAAATACGTTCTGCTTGGCTGAGCCCCGGTGGCATAGTGGTTGTGTGTGGGACTGTGGCCCACTGGATTGGTGGTTCAAATACAGTAGCAGCTCTCCAGGAACAAGGCTGGGCCTCCTACTCCCACCAGAGGGCAGTGATGCCCCCCCGCCCCCCAAAAAAAATTCTGCTCAATGTACTACATAAGTTTAATGATACCCTAATTCAATTGCCATTATCCTTCTTCAAAGAATTGGAAAATTGATTCCCAACTTCATATGGAGAGGGAAGAAACTCCAAATTAGGAGAGAGTTTCTCAAGAAGAAGGACAAAGTTGGAGGGCTTACTTTACCAGACTTTAGCACCTATTATACAGCCACACTGGTCAAAAGAGTGTTCGGGTTATTGGTATATGACAGGTACTTAGACCAATGGAAAAGAACTGAAAACCCAGAAATAAAATCAGCAGCATACAGAAAACCGATCTTTGATAAGGGCCCCTAAAATATCAAATGGAAAGCAGATGCCCGCTTCAAAAGGTCGTGTTGGAAAAAATGGACATCTGTCTACAGAAAATGAAGCAGAACCCTTATCTTACTCCATGCACAAGAATAAACTCAAGGTGGATCACAGACCTTGTGGTAAAACCCCAAACTATTATGCCCATTAACCAGGGAATTGGGACAAACCTCAGAACTTTGGCGCAGGGAATATATAAGCTCTTGGAAATAGGGAAGTACAAATTACAGATGAGGCACAAACTGACAAGTGGGATATACTATAGATAAAACACCTGTGTACATCGAAAAAATTCACTGAGAGGGTAATAAGAGAGTCCACTGATTAGAAAACTTCTTTAGCAATGACAAAAATCCACAATACTCTGCAAGCTTACAATAAGAAAAAATCTAATTGCCTACTGAGGAGGTGGGCAAAGGACCGGAACAGAACTTTCACAGGGGCAGAAATCTGAATGGCCAAGAAAATGTTCCTGATCATTATCCATAAGAGAAATACAAATTAAAACAACAATGGGATACGACCTGTGGTGGTCATGTGCTTATGTAAATTTCATGATTGAGATGTAGGGGTGGAGTCTAGTCTATTAATCTAGAGCTAACCATTGAGTAACCAATAAGGTCTCATGTGGGCATAGCTTTCTCCTGATATGTCTGGGAAACCTCGTGATATTTCCCTGATGGAGATGAGAAGCTATCTCCCCACTTGTTGGGAGTTAGTGTCACAGACAACAAACTATGGACAAGACAAGATGGCAGTGTCCCAGGAGCTGGAGGAGCCAGAGGAGAAGTCACACGGCCTTACCCTGATGGAACCAGACCTCTGAAGCTGGAAAAGCCATGTGGAGACTCCTGCCAGCGATGAGTTGCTTCTACCACCACTGGATGCTGTTGATGGACCCTGAACGCTGGGAAGAAGGAGCCCTGGGGAGACCCCAGCAAGTGCCAGGATTCTGCACCCACTGGCCTGTGACTTTGTGAGTCCGGAGAAGATGTTATAGACTGGTATCGGGCATATGGTTAATATCGGACTTACAACTTTAGGCTGGGTTGGGTTGGGAAGCTTTCTCAAAGTTGCATTCCTCTTGTACACATTCCTCTTGACACACCACCTAACTCACTTAAGGGTAGCCCAATTCAAAAAGTGAGAAAGTAACAAGTGTTGGAGGAGCTGTAGTGAGATAGGAACTCTCGTTCACTGCTAGTGTACCTGTAGTTATGTACAGTCATTATGGAAATTGATTTAGCAATATCTAAAATGGATGAAATCAAGTTACCATACAACCCAGCAATCCCCCTGTAGGGCATATACCAAGGAGAGGCAAGAAACAAACCACGACCAGTAAGTGTGCTCAAGTGTCCATCATGGCACAGTTCACAATTGCAAGGAGGTGGAAACAACCCAAATTTCCATCAATGGATGAAGGAATTCAAAACCGTGACACATATATGCAATGGAGTACTAAGCATCCCTAAAAAGCAGTTATGAATGCAGGAAGCACATCGATGTATGAGAAGAACTGGAGGAAATTATGTTAAATGAATTAAGTCAAGCACAAAAAGACAAGTATAGCATGAGTCCATTGAGGTAAGCTTAAGAAGTCAAAAGGGACATACAGGAAAAGCTACTATATACTTATATTTCTGGAGTGAAGTCCAGGTACAATGGCAGGGGCCAGACCCAATCCAGGAACACATATGGCAGTCAATAAAACGAAGGGGGAAAGAAAAGAAGGAAGGAAGGAAGGAAGGAAGGAAGAAAAAAAAGGTATGAGTAGTGGGGGAATAGGGCAATAAACCACCCATGGGGAGGGTATAATTTATATCTCCACAGGAAAGGGAGAGAGGGACCAGACTTCAACCCAATGAACCAAGATGGGAATGCAACATACCAGCATGAAGCAGAGAACCAATAGAGAGGTCTGTGGGCTGGCACCAGTCCCAACTATGTGGACACTCTGCCCCCACCCCCCAGAAGAATGCACTCTAGAGGAAGCTCAGGGAGAGTTGTGTGTCTGATAAGTGCACATAAGAGCAAATAAAGATGGAAGGAAAGAGAGTGAGTATATCCTGGTCCACCACGCCCCAAAGATGATATTCCTGCTCAGAGTAGCCAATGCACAGAGAGGACCATAAGGATGGCCCCACCAGGAGACATGACACCCCTCACTGTCCCATAGTGCGATGGGGGAACAATAGTGGAGACACAGTGTGGGAATTGTGCCGGATCTCACCCCACCATACTCGGGAGAAATAGTAAAGTTGTGTAACACAGCAGAAAGGGGAGCAAATCAGTGAAATCCCTGGGGAATATAAAAAATTGACTTTGGGTCCAGGGGATGGCACCCCGTCAGATTTGATCAGAAAACACTCCTAAAGGTAAACAAATATACCTATTTACAGTTTGTCTTTCATTGTTATTGGTGTTTTTGTTTTGCTCTGTCTTGTTTTTGTGCTTATTATTGTTTCTGCATGTTTATATAGCTAAGATAGGTGGGATAAATAATCTGGAGGAGAAAACAATGGGACAAACAGTTCTGGGGGAGGGTCAGGAGAGGAGGAGATGTGAGAAAGAAAGGGGGCATCAACCAACCCAGGGATAAGGAAACTACATATGATCTAAAAATCAATGGCAAGGAGGGACTAGGATGCCAGATGTGGCTTGATCAAGGGCAATGTAGCCGAGAGGAATTACTGAAACCCAAATGAAGGTCGAACATGATAATGGGACAAGAGGAAAGTCAAAGGAAATAGAGAAAAGACCTAGGAGGCAAAGGACATTTATAGAGATCTAAATACTGGCATGTACATAGGTAAATATATTTATATTTAATGATAGGAAAATAGACTTCTGGATATATATTTATATGTTAACTATTTAAGTAACAGATGAACATTGGGCCTCTACTTAAGTACTCCCTCAATGCAAGAACACTTTGTTCTATTAACCTGGCATTCTGTGATGTCACCTCCGACATAATCATTGAAGACAAAATGGGTGCATAAGCAAATATGATGAAGAAAGCTGATGGTGCCCAGCTATAGATATAGTGTCTGGGATCTTACAGGCTTGAAGATAAATAAGCAGCCAGCTAGCTGAGAAGAAACACAATCCACGTGGAAGAAGCACACCAGCCTGTGTGATCATGAGGTGTCAATGGGATCAGGTATCAGGTATCAAAGACCCAGAACAAAAAATCATATCAATGTGAATAAGGGGGTGTGTGGAGTGACGGCCTAAAGCCCATCTACTGATAATTGGACATCCCCTTATAGAAGGGTCACAAAGAAGAGATGAGCCAGTCAGGGTGCAGTATAGTATGGATGAAACATACAACTTTGCTCTAGCTCTTTAAAGCTTCTCTCCACCCCCCACTATCATAACCGCAAATCTTCCTTACAACCAGGTACATATAAGAGGAATCCAGGGACATATAAGGGAATCCAGGATAGATAAACCCCCTCAGGACTAAAAATGAGAGTAGCTATACCAGGAGGCAGTAGAAAGGAGAAACTGATCACAATTGTCTATATATCAACCCCTCCCAGGGGGACGGACAACAAAAATGTGGTTGAAGGGAGATATCAGTCAGTATAAGACATGAAAATTTATTTCATAAATTATCTAGGGTTCATGAGGGAGGGAGGATTGGGGAAAGAAAATGAGCTGATACCAAGGGCTCAAGTAGAAAGAAACTGTTTTTAAAATGATGGTGGCCATAAATGTACACACATGCTAAACAAAATGTATGTATGTATTGTGATAAAAGCTGTATAAGCCCCCAATAAAATGATTTTAAAAAAGAAACAAAAAAATGATGATGGCATCATATGTATAGTGTTTGGCACAATGTATGTATGTATGGATTGTGATAAGAGTTATAATCACCCCAATAAAATGATTTAAAAAATGTAAATAGAAACAAGTGAATTAATTTTAAAGTATATTTTGTTTAACGCAATATAATAAAAACATAATTTCAGCATATAATGAAAACTAAAATAAATTAGATATTAAAAAATAAGTTAGATATTATACTTTCTTTTTTTCTACTAAGTCTTTGAAATTAATGTGTATTTTATGTTGAGAGTACATTTCAGTTCAACTTACTTTCATTTTAAATGTTTAGTAGTCTCATATAGCTAGTGACTATTGGAGAGTAGGCAGAGTTATTAAAGAATCCTGGAGGTGTCATTGATTAGATGGTTAGCTTTAGGGAAAATTTTCTGAGTTTTCTCACCTGTAAAATGTCTGTTGCCAGAATAAAATGAAAAGATGTATGTTCTGGCACTTGATAAATTGTTCTCATTCTAGCTATTGATGTCTGATGCATTCTACTTGCCCAAACAGAAAGAAACAATGCCTAGTTTTATAACATCCCTCAATCATTGTTATGTTAACTGGAGTCTGTCTCAATCCATTTCCTTAAGGGTATTCCTGTTTTTCACTGACTTTTTACTTTACGAGGATGATGGTCTTTTTAGGGACTGGTCTCTCCTGATAACATGTCCAAAATATATCAGTCTTTGAGATCTTTGCTCCTATGGAGCATTTTGGGTGTACTGTGCTCTCTCTTTCTTTCTTTTTTGGGTGTACTTCTTTCAACAAAGATTTATTTGTTATTCTGGTGGTCCACAGAACTTTCAGTATTCTGAATTTCAGTATTCATCATAATTCAATGTGTTAGTTACTCTTTGGTTTCTTTATTCATTGTTTAGCTCTCACATGCATATACATTAGTCCTCATAGTAGCATCTTTGTTCACTTAGACTGTAAAAAGGCCAGGTCTATTCAGTAGCTTTGTCCAATGTAATATTTCATTTGATTTCTGGATTGCTGCTTATGAATGTTGATTTTGAATACAAGTAAGATGAAGTCTCTAACAATTTAATTTTAGATCCATTTATCATATATTGTCATTAAGCCAATTGTTAAGATTTTTTTCTTTCTATACATTGAGTTGTAACCAATTCTGAACTCCATATCCTTTGATTTGTATCAGTGTGTGTTTGAAATTCTCTTTACTTTCAGCAAGCAAGGTTTTGTCATTTGAATAACAGTTTTTAAAAAAAATACTTCTATTGGTGGGTCTTACATCCCTTATCACAATCAATACATTCCTTCAATGTGTCAAGCACATTTACACACATGCTGCCATCATGATTTTCAGAGCAATCTCTTTCCACTTGATCCCCTGATATCAACTCCCCATTTCTTCTCCCTCCCACCACAGGTTATTAATGAACCTTCCTCCAACCCTTATGCCATGTTCTTTCTCATATAGTCTAGTTTTTCAGATTATTTCATTAATTTATAGATTGAATAAGTACAATGGAAGAATATGACCCTAGTGTGCACCTTTCCTGATTTTAAACTGCTCCTTACTTTCCTTGCCCTATTGCTTCTTGGTCTATTTACACATCGTGATCACACAAGCTGATGTGTTTCTTTCATGTGGGCTTTTTTGCTTCTGAGTTAGAAGGCTGCTGTTTACCTTCAAGTTTTTATTTTTTGAGGGGGGCATCACTGCTCTCTGGTGATTGTGGGAGCTACCCAGCCTTGCTGCTGGAGAGCTGCTGCTGGATTTGAACCGGCTGCAGTCTCGCCCTCAATCACAATGCCACTGGGGCTCAGCCCCCCTTCAAGCTTTTAAGACCTCAGATGCTATGTCTTTTGATAGCTGGACTTTATTAGCTCTCTTCACCACATTTGCTTATGCACCTGCTTTATTTTCAGTGAACATGTCAGGAAGTTGAGCATCATAGAATGCCAGTATAATAGCTAAGTGTTCTTGCATTATAGGTTCTGGAATTTCCATCCTTTTCCATCATGATTTGTTATGATGCACATAGTCAAATGTCATTTCTTAGTTTACAAAAGAGAAGTAAATGATTTTTCTGGTATTCTCTACTTACAGCCAAGAATCATCTGATATGATTGTCACATATATGTCACTCCACATCTTTTACTGAATTTTGCTTGAATTTCATAATATGCTACTTTAGCCCCTTTTGAACTATCTTTAGCCAAATTTGATTTTCATATGATATTAATGATATTGTTTCATAATTTTTGCACTCTGGTCACTTTTCTTTGAAATGGGCACACATATGAATTCCTTTACATCAGTTGACCAGTCTTCTAAATTTCTTGGCATAGGTTAATGAGTGTGTTCAGTACTGGTAAAAGAACAAATGACATGAATAAAGACTAAGAAATTCAGTGTGACCAAACAGACCTTGAACTATTTACAGGATTCTCTCTTTTTTTCTTTTTTTCTGTTGTTGTTTTTTTGCTCTGTCTTGTTTTCATGCATATTATTAGCTCTGTAGTTCTATCCTGATAACATATGCGGGGTAGATGATCTAGAGAAAAAAGCAACAGGACTGGTGGTTCTGGTGAGACATGGGAGAGGGGAAGATTGGGGAAAGGAAGTGGTGTTAACAAAACCAGGGACAAGGGGAAAACAACTGATCCAAAATCATTGGTGAGGACAGTGTGGGAGGCCTGTTAGGGTTTGATCAAGGGAAATGTAACCGAGAAGAATTACTGAAAGCCAATTGAAGGCTGAGCATAATAGTGGGCCAAGAGGAAAATAAAAAGAAATAGAGGAAAGAACCAGGAAGCGAAGGTTATTTACAGAGGTCTAAATACAGGCATATACATATGTAAATATATTTACATATGACGATGGGGAAATAGATCTGTAGGCCTATGTTTATATGTTTAGTTTTAAAATAGCAGTTGGACATTGGGCATCTACCCAAGTACTCCCTCAATACAAGAACACTTTGTTCTATTAAATTGGCATTCCATGATGCTCTGCTTCCTGACATGATTGCTAAGACAAAGCAGGTGCATAAGCAAATATGGTGAAGAAAGCTCATGGTGCCCAGCTATCAAAAGATATAGTGTCTGGAGTCTTAAAGGCTTGGAGATATATAAGCAGCTATGTACCTCAAAAGCAACAAAAACCACATGGAAGAAGCACACCAGCCTGTGTGATTATCAAGTGTTGTTGTGATCAGGTATCAGACATTAAATAAAAAAAATATATCATTGTTAATGAGGGGTAATGGGGAGTGAAGACCCAAAGCCCATCTGTAGGCAAGTGGACATCCCCTTACAGAAGGGTCACAGGGAGGAGAAGAGCCAGTCAGGGTACAGTTTGGCACTAATGAAACCTACACCTTTGCTATAGTTCTTTAATGCTTTTCCTCCTCCCTCACCCCATCATGATCCCAATTTTATCTTATAAATCTAGCTAGACCAGAGGATGTAAGTGGTACAGATAAGAACTGGAAACACAGGGAATCCAGGACATATAAACCCTCAGGACCAATTACAGGAGGGTAAGGGAAAGGTGGGGAGAAAGGATGAACCAATCACAAGGATTTACATATAAACCCACCCTTGGGGACAGGCAATTGAAGGGAGATGCAGACAGTATAAGACATGACAAAATAACCATAATTTATAAATTATCTAGGGATTGGGAGGGAAGAAGGTGGGTGAGGGGGGAAAATGAGGACCTGATACCAAGGGCTCAAGTTGAAAATGAATATTTTCAGAATGATGTTGGAAACAAATGTACAAATACCCTTGACACATTGGATGTCTGAATGGATTGTGATAAGTGCTGTGTGAACTCCCAATAAAATGATTTAAAAAAAGAGAGAGAAAGAAATTCAGTGTGGCTTATCATAGGGAGGGTATTTTTATTTATTTATTTTATTATTATTATTATTATTTTTTTTTAGGCATCACTGTGGGAGGGTATTTTTAAAAGATCAAATCCAGATTTCTGGGAAGATGGCAACTGAATATTACCCACCAAAGGGACTGAGCAGAGATCAGCCCAGGAGAGAAATTTAACACTGCCGGATCTCAGGAGGAGCATGATATAGATAAGTAGGCACAGATCCACAAGATTTTGAGGGCCTGGGGACTTTTGGCTTATCACAGTGAAGCCCAATTAGGGTTCGACACTACCCTCACCATTTTCTGCCACTGTCTCCGCCAGAGCTGCAGCCAGGACAATTGGAGCCAGTACAGGGGCTTTATTTCAAGAGAGACACAGCTTGCCACCAGCATGGGGCAGGGATTGAGTAAGCCCTTGCAGCTCCACACTCAGGGATCAGGGCTCAACTACATTGCTCACTTCTCTCTATTCCCTCACAGTTTCAGCAGGCTTAGTTTCTTTCTTTTTTGTGGCATCACTGCCCTGGTGGGAGTAGGAAGCCCTGCCTTGCTCCTGGAGAGCTTCTGCTGGATTTGAACTGTCAACCCTGTGGGCCGCAGTCCCGCACACAACCACTGTGCCACCGGGGCTCAACCAGCAGGCTTAGTTTCATGGTGTTTTTTCTTCTTGGTCTTTTCTAGTTTGGCTCACACACCCTTGTGGACCTCCTGATCTTTCCCCTTAGGTGAGGGCAATTACACCTGCTAACTCAGTTGAGAGAGCCTCACCCTGTGCAGTGTAATCAGAGGCTGGAGAAGCCCACTCAGTCTTCACTTGGGGATTTTCGGCCAATTTTTTACAGGGGAATTCCAACCTTTGTAGGTGGGAAAGCTCTTATATGTCCTCTGTGTTTCTACCTGACTGAGGGAACTCCCTCCCGCCTGCCTTGGTGCCTTGTGCTTCCAGGGCAGTTTTCCCAGTGCTGGCCAGAAGTTCCTCACTGCTGCAGGAACCACTGCCCAGTCTCCCCAGTGATCTGCCTGATCACGGTGGTTCCCACCACCATTCACGGTGCTCTACACAGAAGCAGGTTACTCACCAACCTTCTGTGGCGCTCCCCTTGCAGTAGTCACCCCCACTAACCCCATGCAGTGCCCCAGGCTGCTGTGGACTGCACCCTTGTGGCTCCAGGTGAGATCTTGCAGTGCAACGCCATTCTTGTGTGTCCACAACGATGCAACCAGTGGTCCTTGAGAGGACCATCCCAATTGCCCTCCAAATAATAAAATACTGGTTCACTAGGGAAAGAGTGAAGTCACAAGAGAATAAAGTTATAGGCCAATTACATAGTGAAATTAGTCACAGGAAGTTCAAAGATACATTCCTACAAGTCTGCTAGAGAAAGCCAGTGCACTTTGACTTCTTGGAAAATGGCACCTGCTTCCTCTAAAACAGTGCAGTGCAAACAGCAAGCAGTCAGCCCCTACAAACTCAATGAAAAAAAAAGGAGAAACAAAAGGCAGCAGCAGATGATAACAACTTGCATAGAAGAAGCAGACATTGATATGTCATGAAAAAATTCAGAATGCTGTTGGAGTTAAACAGGATAGGAGGGAAACAATTCAGAAAAAGGATGAATTGATAGATGAGATAAACTCCATACACCAAAGGGAAATACAAGAGCTTAGGGATGAGATAACAAAAACCTACAGCAGACTCACAGACTTCGTGAATAGACAGAAGGAAGCTTAAAACTGCACCAGGGACCTAGAGGATAGACAAGCAGATTTTTTTTTGGGGGGCATCACTGCCGTCTGGTGGCAATGGGAGGCCCAGCCTTGCTCCTGAAGAGGAGGATTTGAACCGCCAACCCTGTGGGCCTCAGTCCCGCACACAACCACTATGCCACTATGCTCAGCCCACAACAAGAAGATTTTAACAAATGTGAACAAAAATCTAATAAGATCACCAGAGAAAATGAAGAAAATGTAAGAGCTATGTCTGATGCTATGAAGAGAAACAATATCAGGATTATCGGATTACTGGAGGAACACACAGCAAAGAGGTAATCTGCAGCAATAGCCAGAGAATTCTTGGAGGAAAACTTCCCCACCTTAATGAATGAAAACCAGGCAACCATTCAGGTGGCTGAAAGAACATTAGCTAGATTAAATCCCAAGAATTCACCAAGACACATAATAGTTAAACCATCCAACTTTGAGGAAAAGGGAAAAAATCATGAGACCAGATAGGGAAAAGCAAGCAATCACATATAAATGTTCTCAAATAAGAATATTTTCTGACCTATCAGCGGTCACTATGAAAAGGAGAGAGTGGGGTAATATATTCCAAATATGGAAGGAAAATAACAAACCCAAGAAAACTCTACCCAGCCAAATTATCTATCAAGATTGATGGAGAAGTAAAAGTTTTCCCAGACAAGGGAAAACTCACAGAATATGTTAGAAGAAATCCAGCCCTACAAAAGATCCGTGCTGACCCAGTATGAGCAGAAGAATAGCACTCATCAAGCATAAATAAGAGACCACCACATAGAACAACCTAACCCAGAGGACAACAAAGAGAAAACAGCCTGGATGATAGGATTGACTTAAGGGTGGAAAGAAGTATGATCAACCCTCATACACATATGCACAACATACTGAAAAGAAAGGGATGTAGGGAAACACCCAACACAAAAGGTATAATATGACATCATATATTCCACAGCAATGGATTGAACTCAGCCATCAAAATACTGAGGCTAGCAGACTTGCTTAGAAAACATCACCCCTCAATCAATCTGCTGCCTACAGAAGACACATCTCAAGATTACAGCCAAAAATAGGCTGAGAATCAAAGGCTGGAGAAAAGCATACCAAGCAAACAACAATTCAAAAAAAGCAGGGGTAGCCTACTTAATCTTGGATAAAATTGACCTCAAAGTGCAAACCATAAAAAGAGATAAGGAGGGACACTATATAATGCTCAAGAGAATGGTAGACAATGAACCAATAAGCATTTTAAACATATATTCCCCTAATGAGAGACTCACTGAATATGTAGACACTCCAAAAGATGAAAAAAGAAATCACAGCCTCAACAATTATAGTGGGTGACTACTCTCTGAGAAAGACAGATCACAGGGAAAGAAACTCAATGAGAATAGATAGCTAAACACAAGAGTTAGACAATTTGACTTGATAGATATCTACAAAGCTTTTCATCCAAATACAAAAAAATTCATTCTTTTCAAGCACTTATTCAAAGACAGACCACATGCTGGGGCATAAGACAAATCTACATAAATTTAATTGATTATAAAATTATAAAATTATAATTGATATTATTCAGACCTCTCTCTCTGCCCACTGTGCCATAAAAATGGAAATCAACAAAAGAAAGATGAAGAAAACAAGAGCAACTAATTGGAGGATGAATAACTCTCTATTGCAAAAGGAGTGTGCACTGACCCAGATCAGAGATGAAATTAAGAAAATTTCTAGAAAAAAATGGTAAAGAAAACATGACATACCAAAACTTATGGGACACAGCAAAGACAGTTATCAGAGGACGTTTCATAGCAATACATGCAAACCTGAAAAAGGAAGAGTGCCCATAAGTGATATGCTGGCACAAAATTTACAAAAAAACTGGAGCAGAGTCAGCAATCCTACACAAATTTATCCAAAACATAGAAAAAGACTTCCAAACTCCTTCTATGAACCTAATATAACATTGATATCAAAACCGGGCAAGGATCCCACAAGAATTGAGAACTATAGACCAATATCTGTAATGATTGTTGATGCAAAAATCCTTAATAAAATACAATCAAGAGAATACAAAAATATATAAAACGAATAATTCACCATGACCAAGTGGTGTTCATAACAGGGAAGCAGGGATATTTCGACATACGAAAGGCCATTAGTGTCATTCACCATATTGGCATGAAAACTATAAGAGCCACATGATAATATCGTTACATGTGGAAAAAGCAAACGACAACGTCCAACACCAATTCCTCTTTAAAACACTCGAGAAAATAGGAATGGAGGGAAATTCCTCAAGACAATACAAGCTACATATGAAAAACCAACAGTCAACGTGATAGTCAATGGAGAACAGAGGAACACAATCCCACTGAAATAGAGGACCAGACAAGGGTGCCCCCTCCCCACTCTTATTTAATATCACAGTGGAAGTTTTAGATAACAGCTTAAGTCAAAGAAAAGACATCAAAGGTATTCACCTGGGGAATGAAGAGGTGAAACTATTGTTATTTGCAGATTATATGATATTTTAATATGGAAAAATCCTAAAAGCTCCACAAAGGGAGTACTGGAAGCAATAGAGGAGTATGGCAGAGTGGCAGGATACAAGATCAACAATCAGAAGTCTATAGGACTGCTATACACATTGGACAAGACCACAGAAGAAGAAATAAAAAAAGAGGTATCCTTCACAATAGCCAAGCACAAATAGAAATATCTAGGGATATACCTGACTAGAAGAACAAAAGATCTATGAGGAAAATTACAGAACACTATTCCAAGAAACCGAGAGTAACCTCAGCAAATGGAAGGATATCCCATATCCCATGCTCGTGGATTGGAAGACTCAATATAGTAAAGATGTCAGTTCTACCCAAGGCACTAAAAATGTTTAATGCAATTCTGATACAGTTATCTTCATCTTTCTTCAAAGAAATGGAAAAAATGATCACCAACTTTTATGGAGAATGAAGAAGGCCAGAATTAGTAGAGAACTTCTCAAGAAGAAGAACACAGTGGGAGGGCTTGGTTTACATGACTTTGGCACATATTATACAGCCACCGTGTTCAAAAAAGCATGGTATTGGCATAATGATAGATTCTGAGACCAATGAAAAGAACTGAAAACCTAGAAATAAAATCATCAGCATACAGAAAACTGATCCTATGGGTCTCCAAAATATTAAATGGGAAGCAGATGCCTTCTTCACAAGTGGTGTTGAAAAAAATGGATATCTACCTGTAGAAAAATGAAGCAAGACCCTTACCTCACACCATGCACAAGAATAAACCCAAGGTGGATCACAGACCTTGAAGTCAAACCTCAAATTATTAGGGCCAGGAATGAAGGAATTGGGACCAGTCTGGGAACTTTGGCAAGGGGAATACATAGGCTATAAGAAATAGGGAAGGACTCAAAGACAGAGAGGAGGCACAAATGGAAAAGTTGGATATACTGAAGATAAAGTACCTGTGTACATCGTAAGAATTCACTAAGAAAGTAATAAGAGAGCCCACAGATTGGGAAAACATCTTTAGTAATGACATATCAGACAAAGGCCTTATTACTAAAATCTGCAATACCTTGATAGTTTCCAAAAAGATCAAAACTGACTGCTCACTGAGGAAGTGGGCAAAGGACCCAAATAAAAGTTTCACAGAGGCAGAAATTCAAATGGCCAATAAACATATGAAAAAATGTTGAGATCACTAGTCATAAGAGAAATGCAAATTAAAACAACAATGAGATACTACCTAACACCCTCAATGATAGCCCCAGTAAAAAAGTCAAAAACAAAAATTGTTGGAGGGTCTCTGAGGAGACAGGAACTCTCATTCACTGCTGGTGGACTTTTAGTTATGTTGTGTCACTATGGAAATTGATTTGGCAATATCTAAAACAGATGGAAATTCAGCTACCATATGATCCAGGAATCTCTCTTGTGGGTATATACCCAGAATAGGCAAGAAACAAACCATGGTCAGACATCTGTGATCCAGTGTTCATTGTAGCACAGCTCACATTTGCAAGGAGTTGGAAACAATCCAAATTTCCATCAACTGATAAATGGATTAAAAAGTTGTGGTATATACATATGATGGACTACTATACATCACTAAAAAGCAGTGATGAATGCATGAAGCACATTGCCGCATGGGGAGAACTGGAGGAAATTATGCTAAGGAAGTAAGCCAAGTACAAAAGGACATCTACAACATGAGTCCACTGAGGTAACCTTAAAAAAACACAAAAGGGGTATAGGGAAAAAGCTATTGTATACAGAAATTCCTGGGATGGGGCTCAGGTGAAATGGCAGGAGTCAGTTCAAAACCAGGGCTACATATGGTAGCCAACTGAGGAGGGGGTAGAAAGATGTATAGAGGGGTAATGGCATATTAACCCATCCAAGGGAAGCGTAACATTTATATCTCCACTGGGAAGGAGGGACCAAACTTAAACCAGTATTCCAGAATGTGAATGCAGCTTGATGACATGGAGTGGGGAGTCAGAGGAGGAGTCTGAGCGTCCAACTCCAATCCCAACTATGTGTACAACCGCGTCTTCCGCCAGAGAAGTTTGCTTTGAGGGTCAGTACTGAAGTTGCAACTCAGGGAGAGGGGCATGTCTGACCAGAGCACAAGAGAACAAATAAAGGGGGAGGAAGAGAGTGTGGAATGCATTCTGTCCCACTAATCCTTGAGGACAAAATCTCCACTCAGAACAGCCGATACATAGAAAAGACCATATGACCTGCCCCACTATGAAACATGGCATCCTTCGCTGACCCAAGGCCCTATTGTGACAGCAATGGAGAAGTAGGGTCAGGATTGTACCCTGTGTGACCCCACCACACCAAGGCAAACAATAAGGGTGTGCAGCAGAGCAGAGGGGTGAGCAGAGCATGGAATTCCCGAGGGAGTGCCAAGAACATACTTTGGGGCCAGGATGTGGTACCCCATCGGAATCAACAGGGCACATTCCTGGAGGTCAATGAGCAGAATTTGAATTATTTACAGTTTTTCTTGTTTTAATTTTAATTTTTAAACATAATTTTTAAACATATATGTATTTTTTCTGGACACTCTTTTTGGTTGTTGTTGTCATTTTGTTTTCTTTGGTTGCTTCATCTTAGAGGTCTTGTTTTTCTTATAGATATTATTATCTCTGCAAGTCTATCTAGATAAGATAGGCTGGATGAACTGTCTGGAGGAGAAAAGAACAGAACTGATAGTTTTTGGGGGGACCTGGGAGGTGGGGGAATCGTGGTGGTGTTGACCAACCCAGTGATAAGAGAACAACAAATGACCCAAAATCAGAGACAAGGTGAATGTGAGAGGTCTGATAGGGATTGATCAAGAGTAATGTAACAGTGAGAAATTACTGAAGCACAAATGAATGCTGAGCATGATAGCAGGAGAAGAGTAAAAGGAAATAGAGGAAGGAACTGGAAATTAAAGGGCATTTATAGATGCCTAAATACAAATATGTACATAGGTAAATATATTTATATATGATGTGGGGAAGTAGATCTCTGTGCATATACTTATAGGGTTAGTATTAAGACAACAGATGGACATTGGACCTCCCCTCAAGTACTTTCTCAATGCAAAAACACTTTGTTCTATTAAATTGGCATTCCATGATTCTCATCTTCCCAACACAATCTTTGAAGACAAATATGAGCATGAGCAAAAGTGGTGAAGAAAGCAGATGGTGCCCGGCTATCAAAGGATAAAGCATCTAGGGTCTTAAAGGCTTGAAGGTAAACAAGCGGTTATCTAGCTGAGAAGCAACAAAATCCAGATGGAAGAAGCACACCAACCTGTATGACTATGAGATGTCAAAGGGATTAGGTATCAGGCATCAAAAATCTAAAAATTATATCATTATAAATAAGGGGGAGTACAGATTGGGGGCATAAAGTAGGGCACATTGGGTAGATTAAGTGACATCCCCTTACAGAACGGCAGTGGGAAATGAGGCAGTCAGCGTACAGTGTAGCAAGAATGAAATATGCAACTTTCCTCTTGTTCTTAAATGCTTTCCTCCTCCCACAATCATGATCCCAATTCTACCTTATAAGTCTTATTAGACCAGGGGATGTATGCGGGCACAGAGAGGTACTGGAAACATGGGGAATCCAGGAGAGATGATCCCTTCATGGCCAGTGGTTGGAGTGGTAATAACAGGAGGTGGAAGGAAGGTGGAGTAGAAAGGGGGAATAAATTATAAGGATCTACAGATAACCTCCTTCCTGGGGTACGGATAACAGGGAAGTGGATGAAGGGAGACATCGGACAGTGTACAATATGACAAAATAATAATAATTTATAAATTATCAAGGGTTAATGAGGGAGGGGGAGAAAGGAGGGAAGGGAAATATGAGGAGCTGGTGCCACAGGCTTAACTAGAAAGAAAATGTTTTGAGAATGATGATCCAACAAATGTACAAATGTGGTTTGCATAAAATAAATGTATGTATTGATTGTGGTAAGAGCTGTATGAGTCTCCAATAAAATGATTTTAAAAAAGTTGCATGGTTTGTTTTAAAGAGGAGAGAATTCAATCCAGCATGGGGTTATGAGGATGGGGGAGGGGAGAGGAAAAAAAAAAGAGCTGTTACCATGGCTCAATAGAAAGTAAATGTCTAGAAAAGAATGAAGGCAACATATGTACAAACATGTCTGATTCAATTGATGTATGGATTATGTTAAGAATTGTATGAGTTCCCAATAAGAGGTTTAAAAAAAATAAGGGGATGAAAAAGAAGAGAAAAAGCAAAACCCCACAACATCTTGGGTCTAACCCTTCCTGGGAGAGATCAACATGCGTGCCACAGATCTTTTTAGCAGCTGGAGGCAGTACCTTGGAGTGACTGGTTCTTCCCTTTTGGGTGTTTGGAATGGCAGGGTTGTTTTGTGCTTTAGCCCAGGAGTTTGGGGCTATGGGTGACTGTGATAGCTAAGAGACTCAAATTCTTGTAGCTTGAGGTTAATTATAGATGGCTGTCTTAAAAGAATATACCTCAGGTGGCTCATGTGTGAGGAGATGTGGTTCACTTATTTTTCAGATGATGATTGTCTTCAAGAGGGCAGAAGGGTGGCTATATCTGACCCCTTGTGTGGGTTGGGGGGTGGGCAGTATCCTTCTCAGAGGGCAGGCTGTTGCTCTGGATATTTAGAGTGGACAAGTTAGTGTGCTGCCTGGGAGGTGGCATTGTTTGTCACCGGTGGTGGGGTATTCAGTTTAGTTGGTGCTTCTGTGATGATGTACAGTAGTTGCTTCTGCTTTTTAAGCATAGGGCTTTTGGTTCACAGTGAAGGTGCACTTGCTGCCAGAAGGGCAGAGGGATGCTATCCTTCTGGGGGTTCACTAACCAGACCCCTTGTAAGCCAACCAGGCTCAGTCCAGGGGTGCACCTATGCCTGGGTGATGGCAGGGTACTCAATTTAGACAACATTACAGCCAGGGTGCACATCAGTTGCCTGACCTTTTTGAGAATAGGGCACTTTAGGCTTACGCACACAAATGCTTGCTGCCAGGGGCCACTGTTCTCCCAGGAGTTAACAAACCTGAACTCTCATTAGCAAATGCGACTCAGATAAGGGGTGCATATATGCTGGGTGCTTGCTGGTCCAAGGTGCATAGGCAGCTTGCGGGTCATGCTTGTGCAGTTCACATGTGTTGGGTGGTTGAGTTTCTTAGTCTACAGTGATATAGGGGGTGGGAGATTAGGCTTCCCCTCTTTTCTCTTTCCCCTTACCCTCTAATTTTACTCTCCCTGGACTTCAGTGCAGGATTGGATCTCTTATCTATTGCGTTGTTCTATGGCCTGCTTGATCCCTTTTCTCTCTTACCTGGGGAGTTTCTCCTGGTTCTTTGAGAGGGACTCAGACGTCTAGAACTGATCTTCTGTGGATTGACCTGTGAAAAAGAGCCATGACCTTCAGCTAGATACAAAAACATAAGCTTACAGACAGAAGGCTCTGCAAGTAAAGTGAAATAGAAACTGGAACATGCAGGTTCATGCAGTCTGTTTCTGCTGAGTCACAAAGCAGGGGCAGGGTTGCTCACAGCACTTCACTGATATGTCAGCAACTTAACAAGGTAGTGGGTGAGATCCTAATAAACCACCTTTACAGCTCGTCTTAAGTCGAAAGATTTTACCGTGTAGAGCAGAGAAGAGAGGGGAAAATGACATGAGGCTGTGCTCATCTTTGATGTAGGCATAGGGTTGAGCTGCCCCCCAGGCCCAGGAGTACTTGAAGATCTTGGTGTTTATTCTTTATGGAGATCACAGCTCTCAGAATTCAGGTGCTGTCTTTAGGGTTGAGGTGGATGGCTTCACTTTATTGCGGAAAGAACAAGTACAAGGCTTTTTATGAACCAGCTGAAACTATGTGGTTAATTTACTTTTCTCCATTCCCTCAGTTAATTTTAAGAAAAGATAAGTCACAATAATTAGTGAGGATTAATTTTTGTTTTTGTTTTTTTGGCATCGCTGCCCTCAGGTGGTGGGAGTAGAAGGCCCAGCCTTTGCTCCGTGGAGCTGGAATCGAACCTCCATCCCAGTGGGCTGCAGTCCTGCGCATAACCACTACACCACTGGGGCTCAGCCGAGGATTAATTTTTATAGACCTGTAATTTCTCATGTCATAACCTTTCCTTTTAAAACTAGACTATTCTTCTATTTAGCTTTTCCAACTTGCTGCCTACTTGCAAGTTTCTTTTGTCATCACTCATATTCTGACATAAGCAGACATTCTTTTGTAACTCAGAACTACTGTTTCCTTCTAAAAGATCAACTCTTTATTGCTTTAAAAACAGTTTTATTTGAATATAATCCATTTATCATGGAATTCAGTTGTTCAGTCATATCAAGAAGAGTTGTACAATCATTGACATAATTAATTTTAGAATATTTTCTTCTTTCCTTTACCCCTTTTTATTAGCTCCTCATTTTCCTCAACCTCCCCTGCCATACCCCCAAGAAACCAGTTACTGTTTCATAGAAACACTCATGATGAATTTCATATACTGGAAAAGATACAAAAACAAACAGCAAAGAAACAAAAAAGCTACCAGTAATAACAAAATAAAATGGTGAAAAACCTCAATTGAAAAGAAAGCAGAAAATAATAAAAACTATAACATCTTTAAAATGAATCAAAGGAGAATGAACCCAGCTCCATCTGTCATAATCCACTTTCCCATGCACTCTGCACGGTAGCAAGGCTCTTCCCATCATCCCTCGTCTATGTTCAGAGGGATTCACTGGAAGTTTAAGTCACATGTGCTTCCCCCTTACTTTTGTTTATTTATTTATTTTTACTTTTGTTTATTTAAACTGAAACCACTTTAAAATGAGTCAGAGGAGATCAATAAGATGCTAATTTTTAATTTAACTGTTTTTACTATAATCATCTCTACAATAGTCTCTGTTTTATAACACATATCTTGACTTTGGGAATTTATCAGAGGCTTAATCTAGGAGTGGGCCTGAAAATGGATTTTGGGGTTCCACTGTCATCCACTGCCTTCTGTGAACACCAAATGTTCACAATTTAAAATCTGGTACCAGTTTCTCCTTTGGCTTTTGATTATATTATTTATAATCTTTGAATCACACAGGCTGGTGTGCTTCTTTCATATGAACTTAGATGGCTGCTTATTTGATGACAAGTCTTTAAGATCCTAGATGCAGCTGAGGCCTGGTGGCATAGTGGTTGTACGCGGGACTATTGGCCCACTGGGAGGGAGGTTCAATTCCAGCAGCAGCTCCACAGGAGCAAAGGCTGGGCCTCCTACTCCCACCACCAGAAGGCAGTGATGCCCAAAAAAACAAAACAAAACAAAACAAAACAAACAATATCCTAGATGCTATTATTACTGACAATTGGGTACCACTTACTTTCTTTGCCACACTTTGTTATAACAATCATGTCTTCAGTGATCTCTTCATGAGGCCAATTATCAAACAGGACCATGACATTGGAAGTAATTTTTCTTTAATTAGGGCTAAAATTAAATGGGGGCCCAGATACTTCATATAACTATGGTTTATGTATGTCTCTGGTTCACCTTAGAGATATCATTGTCATTTTGTTATTGAATATTGCCAATCATCCTCCTGGGGCCAAAGATAATGCTATTAATATTCTCATTAATTTAACTGATGCTATAGAATTTAAAACAGTTGAGAAAAAAGGAGATTATACAAGTATTGGTTGGTTATGAACACAGCGCATAAATTATTGACTTGTACAGATTAAACCCTTAAGTGACTGGACATTGTTCACTTAATTCACAAATAATGGGGGTTGGCAATAAGGTAACACTTTCAATCATATTCATTGACAATGGCAGAACCAGGTCTACCAGATTAATACAAATCATAGTAAAGCAAGGTTTTTTTTTTTACTATTAAGTATATGGTTATCCCAGGCCACCATTCATTGGACACTCTCACAGTAAGAGACCTCAGCCCAAGTCTCCTGACTGCCAGTTCTCTATGCATGGTACAGCAGCCACCTGCTTCTTCTCACACTCTGAAGGTTTAGCCTTAAGTCCAAGATGTACAGGTGGGTTTAAGGCAGAGTCCCATTCGCTTTAGTGAGGTTTCCTTCCGGCATATGAAGGATGTGTGCCCCTTTAGAAAACAGCTCTGAAGTCCAGGTAGTCTATCTCACATGGCCTCAGTCACCCAGAGCTGGATAGAAACTAGGTCAAAAGTGTTGAATTAAGAACATAGTCTCCTGTTGGGTTCTATATAAGTATTGTTCGGTGGTTCTTTTTCTCTGGCTGATGGAAGGTTGGTCCTCCCCATTTTGATACTCATAGAAATATACTTGCCTTCTTTGAGACAGGCAAGCTCCTTTACCCCCATCTTGATTTGCATTTCCAGGAAGGTTTTATTATCACTCTGGTAGGAGTGTCTGTTGATTTGGAGTTACTTTCACACAATTTTGTCTGACAGGAACTAAATGGTCATCTCCCTCTCTCCCTATCTTGAAAAGCTGGCCCTGCTGAAGTGAGGTCTTCTCTGTCACAGTGATTTTCAGGGTGTACGTACAGAGCAGGTGGTGTTTGCTTTACAGACCTGAGGCAGGCTCTCTACCACGTTTCTTGGCACATCAGGTTATCAGATTGCATGACCTGGGAGCCTGCTTTCAAGATTAATTCTTTCTTTTTCTATTTTTTTAAATCTGCAACCACTCTGACCTTCTGTAACTTACTGTATTCATCTAAATTATTATCTTTTTTTTTTCATCTCGGTGCTATGATTTTTATTCTTTTGAACCCCCTGGGATATTTAATTCAAGTTACCTGTAAAAGTTCAGATTCTAGGGTTGATACACAAACAAACAAACTACACTTGTGAAGCTGAACCATTTCATTAATTCTTCATAACATTAAAACAACTTAATTCACAAGCCCTTTCACCCTTTGAAATTACAACAAAGGGGGAAAGAAATGAAGAGCAGGAGGCGCTGCTGCAATGCGGCTTCCGCCTCCCTCAGGTTCCTGGAAAGCAGCGGCAGCCAGCGCGGGAGCTTCTCTCAGCTCAGCCTCTGCCTGAGCCGGGGAAGGCCAGGCGAGTGGCCGAGTGGCTGGATGGGGTGAGCTGCCCAAGGACGGGGATTCTCTTCACCATGATATGGAAACTGTTCAATCACCTGAAGCACAGGCATCACTGTTGGGCTGGAGAAGGCAGGGAAAATGGCTATTCTTTACCAGTTTTCTATGAATGAAGTTTTGCATACATCCCCTACAATAGGAAGTAATGTAGAAGAGATGGTGGTTAATAATAGGTGTTTCCTAATCTGGGATGTTGGTGGCCAAGGACCTCTTCGTGCTTCCTGGCACACTTATATATTAACACTGAGTGTGTCATAGTTGTGAACAGCACAGACAGAGAAAGGATGCCTGTAATGAGAGAAGAGCTCTATAAAATGTTAGCACAGGAAGACCCAAGGAAAGCTGGACTGCTGAGTTTTGCTATGAAACAGGACGTTAAAGAATGCATGACTGTAGCTGAAATCTCCCCGTTTTTGAAGCTCACTTCTATTCAAATCACCAGTGGCAGATCCGGGCGTGCTGGGCTCCTACTGGTGAGAGACTGTGCCAAGGATGTGAGTGGATGATGTCATGACTTACGATCGGATGATCTCTGTGACCTCATCTCATAGACTTTGTATAAACGAAGTGCTGGACTTTACCTGAAAGCTGCAAAAATGAATGGTTTAGATATCTTTATACTAAATGGCGTGTTAGTCCAGGTAGACTAGAGAAACAAATTTCATAGACATGCATATGAATATAAGCTTATGGTTTATAAGCAAGAGGAATAGGACATTAAGAAAGCATCCCAACCCAGTCCAGTTCAAAATCATAAGTCCAGTATTAGTCCATATGCCTGATACTAGTCTATAAAGTCTCCTTCCGACTCACAAAGTCACAGGCCAGTGGGTGCAGAGTCCTGGCATCAGCAGGGGTCTCCCCATGGCTCCTCACTTCCAGTTTTCAGGGTCCATCAACAGCATCCAGTGGTGGTAGAAGCAACTCAGCACTGGCAGGAATCTCCATGTAGCTTCTCCAGCTTCAGAGGTCTGGTTCCATCAGGGTAAGGCCGTGTGGTTTCTCCTCTGGCTCCTTCAGCTCCTCGGACGCTGCCATCTTGTCTTGTGCATAGTTCATCGTCTCTGAGACTAACCCCTAACAACCGAAGGGGGGGAGATAGCTTCTCATCTCCATCAGGGAAATATCGCGAGATTTCCCAGAAGTCTCAGGAGAAAGCCATGCCCACATAGAGGCCTCATTGGCTGCTCAATGGCTATCTCCAGATTAACAGGCTAGATTCCACCCAATACATCTCCATCATGAAATTGACATAAGCACATGACCACCACAAAAGGATTCAAACTTTTTCTATAAGAAGAAAACTAAGACCACTTATTTGGAAAAAGTAAACAACAAGAAGACTAGCTTTCATATTTGCTTTTTCATTAGTTCTTCCAAAGTAAGGTCTTAAAGCTGTGATTGATCACTTCCCTCCTTCATAATCAATCCCCTCAGGACCTTGGGTAGCCTATGGTAAGTACAAAGGGAGAGGAAGACATTTTTAACTTTGAGAACTTTGTTTTCAATATAACCCTCCCTCATTGAATGTGTTCTCTTCTTGTTGCATTAAGTCGAAGTACAAGTCAGCACCGATACTGTTTCTGATATATATTTTTTCTTTCTAAATCATTTTATTGGTGGGGGGGCTCTTAAAGCTATGGTTCTGATATTTTAAAATGTAATGTTGCTTTTGAAAAGTATTATGCTTTGTGTGTGTGTATACCTCATGTTTAAGTTAATAGCATGGACTTATGTTCTAAAGAGATTTTGTGAATAACAAAAAATGATAACATCTAATTATAAACATAATAACATGAGTGTTGACATTAGTGTTAAGTGTTATTTTGTACTTTCCCCTTTATGTTCATTGTATTATACTGACCAATCTCCAGAACCATTGAGCTTCTTTAAAAGAAAATAGGGGGCTGAGCCCTGGTGGCATAAGTGGTTGAGTGTGGGACTGTGGCCCGTGGGCTTGGTGGTTCAAATCCAGCGGCAGCTCTCAGGAGCAGTACTGGGTAGTGCCCACGACCACCAGAGGCAGTGATGCAACCCCCCCCAAAAGAAAATAGGGCTGAGGCCCGGTGATGTACGGGTTGTGTGGGACTGCGGCCCACTGGGTTGGCGATTCAAATGCAGCTCTCCAGGAGCAAGGCTGGCCTACTTCCACCAGAGGGTAGTGATGCCCCCCAAAAAGAATATAGAAACAGTGGAGGAATATAGATTGAAATTGTATACATGTTTTCTTATTAATCAAGTGACGAATAGAAACATTCCATGTAGCTGAGAGGATATATATCAAATGCTGTAAATCCTAATGGGCAGAATTGCAATGATAAAATCATTGCATTTATTGATTCATTTCCATTTATATCAATGAATAAATTTAACACATCAGTCAGTTGGTCATTAATTGTGGTTAAAATTATCAATTTTTTTCAGGATTAATTAGTACATGTGTGAAACATGTCTACCCAGCAAAAATAGCATTCTGTAAATATCAAGCAATTTAGCCAGAGGACGTCTAGGTATTAAATTACATAGCAAGCATTTAAAGTGAATTTGAGATTAAAAGTAAAGTAAAGCATATTTTCAAAAAATAAAAAAGAAACGAAAAGCCAAAACCCCAAGAATTCCTTTTCTTTATGCTCTAAATTCTGGTTGTGGATTTTTATTATTGTAAATGAGGGTGAGTACAGGTTGGGGGCTCAAAGACCATCTGTAGGTAACAGACTTCCCCTTACAGAGGGGTTGCAAAGCGGAGACAGACTAGTTAGGGTGCAGTGTAGCAATAATGAAACATACAATTTTCCTCTAGTTCTTCCCATATCATGATCCCAAGTCTGCCTTAGAAATCTGGCTAGATCAGAGGATGTACACTGGTACAGATAGGAGCCAGAAATATAGGAAATTGGGAGAGATGATCTCTTCAGGACCAGTAGTGAGAGTGGCAATATTAGGAATGTGGAGTAGAAAGGGGGAACTGATTATAAGGATCGGCATATAACCTCCACCTTGGGATACGGACAAGTGGGTGAAGGGAGACATCGGACAGTGGAAGATATGACAAAATAGTAATAATCTATAAATTATCAAGAGTTTTGGGGGGTGGAGCGGGAATGGGGGGGGGGAAATGAGGAACTGATGCCAAGGGCTTAGATAGAAAGCAAATGTTATGAGAATGATGAGGGCAGTGGATGTACAGATGTCTTGACACACACACTGGACCTATGTATGGACTGTGATAAGAGTTGTATGAGCCCCTAATAAAAAGACTTAAAAAACCCCTTGTTTGTGCCGAATTTAATCTTATTTACTCAACTTTTTGCAAAACCATTCAAGCAGCAAGATGGTATAGTAATTCAAGGATCCATTTAAAAACTGTTCTTCTCCAGACTTCATATTTTATATAGGTCAGGCAATATTGTAGTAAACAATATTCTCTTTTTAGTCATAGGGGCATGCTTAACAGGTTATAATAGAGAGGCTTCATCTTAAGAGATTTCCCCTCCAGGAAAATTTTACTTTGAACATTAAAGTGGTTAGCCAAAAAAGACCAGATACAGACACAAAAGAGTGAGGCATTCCCAAGGTCAAACGGAAATCTTATCGGGTGCTCAATTACCAAACAAGCCATATAGATTCTTCAGAAAGCAAAAGCAACAGGAGATGTCTAGAGCATACTCCAGAGCTCCTTGAGATTCCAGAGCCACTTGAGACCAAAATCTTGGTCAATTGCTAGGAAGTCTGGAATGTAGGCTCCCCTGTCCTAGTGGTCTGTAAAGTCTCTCCAGTAAGCAAGAACAAATGTCTTTACTTACTGGAGAAACCAAGGGTCCTATCTGGGTTACCATAATGACACCAAATGAAGGATTCAACCACCAGCTTCTGTAGCAGGTTGAAAATCCGTGTATGTTTTATTAACAGATATGGAAGGTCAGTGGGATAATTATCCAAGGCTGCCTTTTCTTTCTCATATAGTGAGAGTTTTTACACTTATCTGGGAATATTGACTTGTCACTTTCCCCCCCCTCAAAATTCCCATTGGGAACACAATCTATATTTTTGTGTGCATCAGTGCTTCAAGCCTGATTCTTTATCTTAACTTTTACATTAACAATGTTATAGCACTACCTCAGATGCCTAGGCTCCATTTAAGGGAAGAAGGGGAGGGGAAGTTTCTGTATCTGCAGGGAACTAAAACTTAAAATGGGACAAATGTAGCAGGCATTCATTAAAGATTCCTCTCTCAGTTACAAAGGATATTATTTTGGAAAACAATTCAATCCATAGAAGCGCACATGCTAGATCTTATTTAACTTGTTCAGATGTAGTATCTTGATACATATAGATGAGAAATTACTATTAATAAGATTGTACTAGACTTGACTTTCCAGGTATCTTCTGGTTACATATACATCCATTCATATTCATAGACACAATCACAAAGGCTCAGCCTACATCACTAATCTGGAATGTGCTCTTCTGTCTTTTCCACGAGCACTACAGTGAACTATGAATACAGATTCTTCAGTTACCAGCTACCTGGCATGGGGTGGGCCACTTAACCTTCCTAAGCTTTAGATTCCTTATCTTTAAATTGTGAAATTATTGCTCCTTGATTGAATTTATGTGAGGAATAAATGAACTAATTTGTACAAAGGATTAGTTTATTATAATTGTAATTATATTATTTAAAATTTATCTGAATACCTATTACCATGAAGACAATTCAAACTCATACTGGTCCTATAGGACAGAGTTGAAATACCACAAAAGGTTTCTAAAGTTATCTTCAGGACTTTGTATGGGTGATTTTTTAAAAATTAAATATAAATTAAAAAAATTTTTAAAATTTTGAAGTGGGAAAGACATAGGGAAGACTCAAGACTCAGAAGTCTTCAAGATAAACACAAATTGGGTAGAAAAGTGTTACGAACAAACTCATCATCAGAAGATAGATAGGGAGAAGGCATTTATAACATTTTGTAGACAAAGGGTAAATTTTCTTACTATATGTGGGTTTCTGGTCTTTCTGTTATCTGCCTAGCACTTAGCCACAGCATTGCCAAAACTCTTAAAGTGAATACAAAGCTCAACCAAATTCACTGTCATCTGGTTGATTCTTACTCATAAAGATGTTATAGGACAGGGAAGAACTACCCCCGTAAGTTTCTTAATCTGTAACTTTTTACAGAAATAGAAAGTCTCACTGAGCCCCAGTGGCATAAGTAGTTGAGTGCGGGACTGCTGCCCGCGGGCTTGGCGGTTCAAATCCAGCGGCGGCTCTCAGGAGCAGCACTGGGAAGCGCCCACGACCACCAGAGGCAGTGATGCCCACAAAAACAAAAACAACAACAAAAAGGAATTAGAAAGTCTCGTCTTTCTCTCTCAGAATGGATGATTGATTTAAACTGATGATTTCTCCATTAGCAGCACAATGAGTAACCATTAGGGCTCAAAAAAAGAGAACAGCTCCCCCCACCCCCACCAAAAAAACCCAAAGCCCCCAAACAAAAAACCCTTCCCACTGTCACCAAGTCAATTTTGAGTATAGCACATAGTAAAACTGCCCCTGTGAATTTCTAAGACCGTTACTCTTTTTTTTTTAAATCATTTTATTGGGAGCTCATACAACTGTTATCACAATCCACCCATCCAATGTATGTCAAGCACATTTGTACATCTCTTGCCCTTCTCATTCTCAAAACATTTACTTTCTATTTAAGCCCTTGTCATTGGCTCCACATTTTTCACCTTCCTCCCTGCTCCCCACTCCCTCAAGAACCCTTGATAATTTATAAGTTATTATTACTTTGTCATATTTTACACTGTTCAATGTCTCCCTTCATCTACTTCCCCGTTGTCCCTATCCTAGGAAAGAGGTTATATGTAGAGCCTTATAACTGGTTTTCCCTTTCTACCCCACCTTCCTTCTACTCTCTTGGTATCCCCACTCTCACCACTGCTCCTGAAGGGATCATATGTCCTAGATTCCCTACGTTTCTAGTTCCTATCTGTACCAGTGTAGATAGCTGGATATGTAAGGTAGAATTGGGATCATAATATTGTGGAGGAGGAAGCTTGAAGAACTAAAGGAAAGTTGTATGCTTCATGATTGTTACACTGCACCCTAACTGGTTTGTCTCCTCCCTGTGTCCCTTTTGTAAGGGGAAGTCCCTTACCTACAGATAGTCTTTGGGTTCCCAAACTGTACTTCCCCACATGTGCAATAATATAATTTTCAGTTTTTTGATGCCTGATAACTGATCTCTTTGACACCTCGTGTTCACACAGGTTGGTGTGCTTCTTCCACGTGGGCTTTGTTGCTTCTGAGCTAGAAGTCTGATTTTTTACTTTCAAGTCTTTATGACCCTAGATGCTATATCTTTTGATAGCTGGCACCACATTTGCTTATGCACACATTTGTCTTTAGGGATTGTGTCAGGAAGGTGAGCATTATGGAATGACAATTTGATAGAACAGAGTGTTTTTGCATTGAGGACATACTTGATTGGAGGCTGAATACCCATCTGCTGCCTTAATACTGAACTTATGAATATATGCACTTAGATCTATTTCCCCACCATCATATGTAAATATATTTACCTATGTACATGATGATATTTACACCTCCATAAATACCCTTTGCCTTCCATTTCCTCTGTTTTCTTTTACTTCCCTCTTGTCCCACTAACATGTTCAGCCTTCATTTGGGTTTCTCTTGGTTACCCTACCCTTGAGCAATCCCTACTAGGTCTCTTCCACTCTCCTTGCCACTGATTTTGGGTCCCTTGTTCCCTTGGCCCTGGGTTAAGACCATTGCTCTTTATAGGATAGAAGACCTCATCTTTCTCCCTTGGAGAAATCTGTGAATTCTATCTATTGACTTTGTGCTTAGCCGCCAGATGAATAGCCAAACACTATCAGTGCTCCTTGTCAGGGCTCCACACATCCGAAAATAGGGCTGAAGAGATATCTGAGCTAGAAAATAGGATAAGAAGGAAACACTTTCTGAAGTGCCACCAGAATCAGTGCACAGAGCGGACCACTTGGGGTCCCTCAGCTAGACTATCCTACTAACTATAGACTTTGACAGTCATTGATTCCTTTTCAGAGGACCACCTTTTGCTGATCAGCTTCTTACCTGAGAACCTTAGGGAAATGGAACAATAGTGTAAAGTTTACATAGCTCCTCGTAGGGAAACCTCACCTCCAACTAAAAAATCCTGGGTGGTAGTCAGACCGGAAGCCTCCAGGGGAGTATTGGTGGAGACTTACTAGTACCATGTGGCTCAATGCAGGCTTCTGTTCACAGATGGTAATGGGCTCCAAAGAGTCACTGGGTGTGTTTGCAACCAGCAGAGCAATCAGAATAAAACCTCCTGTCTCAAGGAATCAATGCAGAAGGCAGAAGAATTCATTGTCAGTTGATTCTGATTCATTATGAGCCAATTACATCGACCCAAGCTTTGTGGAGTTATATATATATATATATATATATATATATATATATATATATATGAATTTTACTGTAATAATTACAAGACGAGATCACCAGGTCTTTCTGGGTGGGTTTGAGTTGTTTACCTTTTGGTTAGCAGTGAGTGTAAACTATTTGCACTCCCAAGGGGCTACAAAACACACAAGAATTCTTAAATCTATAGTCTCAGAAGGCATTAAGAAACTAGTGATTGAATAAATACAAGTATAGGCAATGATAAAAATTGAAGAATAATACTAAACTGTCTTTGAAAATAATAAAAAAAAATTCACCACAACCCAAATTAAATACAAACCTCAGTAGAGATCCTGAGGGAGATGGGATGGAGAATACAAAGTGAGTTAGCAACTCACTTAGCAACAAATAGAGAGCAACTTGAAATCCTCACAGCAGTGGCCTCACGAGGGAGCTGATGGGTTTGGACTGTACTGAGTATCACTTTCAGAGAGGGTGACATCAAATTGACTGTCTATAAAATGGCTCTCAGGAAGTTTATTATTATTTTTATTTAAAAATCATTTCACTTGCGGCTCATACAGCTCTAATTATAACATATACATACATACTTTATGCCAGTACTTGTGTCTTTTTTGGGGGGGCTTATATAACTCTTATCACAATCCATACATCCATCTATTGTGTCCAGCACATTTGTACATTTTTGCCATCATAATTCTCAAAACATTTGCTTTCTACGTGAACCCTTGGTATCAGCTCCTCATTTTTCCTCACTCGCCCTGCTCCCTTTTCCCTCATGAACCCTTGATCATTTAGAAGTTATTGTTATTTTTTTGTATCTTATACTGTCTGTTGTCTCCCTTCATCCACTTTTTTGTTGTCTATCCCCCATGGAGGAGGTTATATGCAGACCCTTGTAATCGATTCCCCCTTTCTACGCCCCCCTCCCTCCAACTTCCTGGAATTGTCACTCTCAGCACTGGCCCTGAAGGGATCATCTCTTCTATTCTCTGAGTTTCCAGTTTCTATCTATAGCAGAATTCATCCTCTGGTCTAGCCAGATTTATAAGGTAGAATTGGGATCATGATAGTGGGGGTGGGAGTGGGGTGAAGGAAGCATTTAAGAACTAGAGGAAAGTTGCGTGTTTCATTGTTACTATACTGCATCCTGACTGGCTCGTCTCCTCTGGAAATTTATTATTTTAAATAAAATGTCCTTGAGTTATTCATAACAAAATACTTTCCATAAAGTAAATTTATAACTATCAATATATCTACAAGATTAAGTTTCTATCCCATGCTAATTTGATTTCTGATTTTTAATACACACTAGTCAAAGTTGTCATCACTCCTCAATTACAACGCCATTTGAATCATGTGGTTTCATCTGTTATTATATCCATTGATTTTGTCAAATGTTCTGGTATTTTAGAAAAATACTTTAGTAACTAGTACTTGTAAACATATTTAAATAAATGCTTTGGGAATAAAGTAACATTTAAAGGAAAATAAAGAAAAAATTAAGCATGTCTTCACCTTTTGTCATTGCTAGGTACTGTTCAGTCAACTCCAATTCCCAGCAAGTTCATGCCCACCGGGTGAAGCTCGGCTTGATCCTGAGCCTCCTCACGATTGCTGTGTTTGACCCCCTTGTTGGTGCGTATCTGTGCAATTAAGGGCCTTCCTCTTTTTTGACAACTCTCTACTTTACCAAGCATGGGATCCTTTCTAGGGACTGGACTCTCCTGATAACATGTCCAAACTGCATGCCTTGAAGTCCTCACTTCTTGGGAGAATTCTGATAGTTCTTCTATAAGATAGACGTGTTTGTTTTTTTGACAGATTTTTGAGAATGAAGTAGTAATTAAAAGAAGGAGAAAAATAAGAAAAGAGACTTTCATTTAGTTACTAATAATACAATTCAATGTAGAAAAAATGTACAAGTTTGCCATTGTAATTTTGCTGTTAATATAAGAAATAGTACATTTAAGAAATTTACCAACTATACTTATCACATATTATTCTACAAGTAAAAATTATAATAAACATAGATAAGGATTCTATTTGGTATCATGGGGAGGAGTCCATAAGAGTGACAGGTGATATCATGAATTATGCCACTGAATGCCATCAACACTGGAAACACTACTGTTGGAATTACTAGGAACACAGAAATGAGAGCAAACATAGAAAGTGATGAAAATTATAGGAAAGAAAGTACTAAGGGAGACGAAGGTTGTTATTAGGTACACAGTCAGCAGAATCATTTTCAACTGACAGTAATGAAACAGTACCTGTTCCTGCACCAGACACGCAATTGTCATCTGTGAGCTCATTGTAGTCACTGAGTCAGTCTATCTCACTGAGATACCTTGAGTGTCTTTATCTTTTTTGCTGATCCTCTACTTTACAAAGCTTGATATCCTTTTCCAGGCACTGGCTTTTCCTGATAATATGTCCAAAGTATGGGAAACGAGGTCTCTACAGACACGCTCCAGAGACAGACTGTTTGTTCTTTTGACCATCCATTGTACTTCCAATATTTTCTGTTTACACCATATGGTAAGTGCATGTTTGTTCTTTGGGCTTCCTTATTCATTGTCCAACTTTCCCATGCATGTTATGCCATCGAAAATGCCATGGTTTGGGCACAACTTAGTATTCAAAGTGGTATTCTTGGTTTTTAACGGTTTAAAGAGACTTTTTACAGTAGACTTGTCCACTGCAACACATCATTTGATTATGTAAAAAAATCCCAAAACATTAAAAAAATCACTTTATTGGGGGCTCCTACATAATTTTTCATAATTAATAAATACATATACTGTGCCAAGCACTTTACAGGGCTGCTTCCACCATCATTCTCTCCAAATATCTGCTTTTTCACTTGACCCCTTTTCATCAACTTCTCATCTCTTCCCCTCTGTCCTTGCTCCCCCTCCCCCACCAACCCTCAATACTTTACAAATTATCATTTTTTGTCACATCTTACACTGCCCGACATCTCCCCCCACCCACTCTTCCCATATCTGTCCTCTAGATAGCAGGCTATGAGTAGATTCTTGAAGTTGGCTCCCTCTCTCTACCCCACCTTCTCTCCATCCATCTGGTAGCTCCAATCTCACCATAGGCCCCAGGGGTTCATTTGTCCTGGGTTCCCCTATTTCCAGTTCCCATCTCTACCAGTGTACTTTTTCCAGTCCAGATGCACTTGTAAGGTAGAATTGAGACCATGGTAGTTGGGGGGAGGAAGACTTCAGGAACTAGAGGGTAGTTGTATGCTTCATTGCTGCCTCACTGCACTCTAACAGGCCATTCTCCTCCCTGCATTTTCCCTGTAAGGGGTGTCCAATAGCCCACAAGTGGGCCTTGGGTCCCCACCCTGCTCTCCCCCTCATTCATAGTGATGTGATTCTTGCTCTTCAATGCTTTATACCTGCTCCCTTTGACCCGTCTTGATCACACAGGCTGATGTGTGAGCTTTGCTACTTCTGTGCTAAACGGCAACTCATTCATCTTCAAGCCTTTAAGACCCCAAACATTTTATCACTTGGTAACTGGGCACCATCAGCTTCCTCCACTCTGTTTGCCTTTGTATCCATTTGAATTCAGCGATCATATTGGGAGGGTGGGCACATATTGATATGATTTTTGTTCTTTGATGCCTGATGCCTGATTCTTTTAACACCTCATGGTCACATAGGCTGGTGTGTCTCTTTTATGGTGAACTTTGTTGCTGCTGAGCTAAATGGCTTCTTGTTTACCCTCAAGCCTTTAAGACCCCAGATGCTCTATCTTTTCCCCTCCAATAATTTTATTGGGGGTTCTTGCAGCTCTTATAACATTCAATACATCATTTGTATACATGTTGTAATCTTCATTTCCAAATATTTTCTACTTGAGCCCTTGGTATAAGTTTCTCTTTCCCTCGCTTTTTAAAAAAATAAATCATTTTATTGGGGGCTCATACAACTCCCATCACGATCAATACATACTTTAATCATATGCAGACCACATTTTCTCTTGTCATCATCACTCTCAGAACATCTTCCCTCCACTTAGGCCCCTAGTACCAGCTGCCCATATTTTCCCTCCTTCCCCACACTCCCTCCCCCATGAAAGTTTAATAATTTATAAATTGTTATATGTTATACCATTTGATAGCTGGGTACCATCAGCTTTCTTCACCACTCTTGCTCATGCCCCCATATGTCCTCAGTGATTGCCTCGGGAAGGTGAGCACACAGTGATATGATTTTTTTCTGTTTGATGTCTGCGACCTAATCCTTTCAACACCTTGCGGTCACACTGGCTGGTGTGCTTCTTCCATGTGGGCATGGCCACTTCTCACCAAGATGGAGTTTTGTTTTTTTTGAGGCTTTAAGACCCCAGACGCTATATCCTTTGGTAGCTGGGCACCATCAGCTTTCTTATGCACCCATTTGACTTCAGTGATCGTATTGGGCCAGTGAGCATTATGGAATACCAGATTCATAGAGCAAAGTGTTCTTGTATTGAGGTAGCACCTGGGTGAGGGTCCAAGATCCATTTGCTACCATAGTACTTAACCTATAAATATATGTTCTTAGATTTATTCCCTCCTTATCATGAATAATTATATTTATGTATGTACATACCTATGTTTAGACCTCTGCAAGTGCCCTTGGCCTTCTAGTTCTTTCCTCTATTTCCTTCTATCTTTCTCCTGTCCCACTATCTTGCTCAACCTTCATTTGAGGTTCAGTATTTCCTCTCAGTTACATTACCCTTGCTTAAACCCTACCAGACTTCCCACATCCTCCTTGTCACCAATTCTGGACCACTTTTTGTTCCCCCTGTCCATGCCCCATTTTCTCCCGCCCCTACCCCCAGAACCCATTGGACCCGTCATTCTCTCCTTCTGACTGTACAGCCAGGAGTGGTCCCTTCTTGATTCAGTTCATTTTGGGGGACTATTCCTCATTGCTTCCCCACCACGTAACCTCCGAAATGTTCTCTGTTGTTGTCTGCTTCCGCAGGGAGACAGTGTGACATGTCTTCTTGTTTGCCCAGTCCTTTCTGTGACCCAGTAGGTCCCCGCAGGGGTGTAGTCCTCTGAGCATCGTGGGCCAGCGTGGGGACTGGGCCAGCTCTCTTTCTCTTCCTCCTTTCCTGTCTTTCTCCTTGTGGGTGTGGCATGCTGGCTCCTCCCCCAACCTGTTCTCTGCCACGCCCACTTCCAGGGAGGGGGTCAGTCTGGCTCTGGTTGTGTCTGGCCCTGAAGCTCTCTTTTCATGCATCCTTCCATGTGTCCACGCTCTCCTCATGCTTGGGTGCTTCCAGGAAGGATCTGAGTGCCCACTCCAGCTTCTGTGGAGACAAGCCCGGCACTCTCCCCCTGGGTGGATTAGTGCCCTACTCCCCCCAGTATCCTTCACTTTTGAACTCCCTTTTTCTCCCTCCCCCCTCTGTACTTCTCCCATTACTGTGCTGCATCTCCCTGGGTTTGCTGCATCACCCTCCTCCCGTTACTCTAAATCTCAGCCCAACTGTTATGTTATAGGAGGCTTCTCTTCTATACCTACTGTGCTGGTTACACTTACCTCAGGGGACTCCTACTGCACTTCTCATTTTGTGATTGACTGACTTCGCTTAGCATAATTTCCTCCAGTTTTTCCCACGAGAAGATGTGTTTCATGTGCTCATCAGTGCTTTTGAGTGAAGCATAGTAAGTACTCCATTGTGTGTATGTGCCAGAGTTTGCTGATCCACTCATCTACCAATGGAAATTTGGATTGCTTTAGACTCTTTGCGATTGTGAATTGTGTTGTAATAAGCATTGGTGTGCCTACCACTGGCTGTGGTTTATTTTTTACCTCTTCTGGGTATATACCCAGTAGAGGGATAGCTGGATCATAAGGTAGTTCAATTTCCATTTTAGATTTTGTTTGCTTGTTTTTTTGGGGGGGGCATCACTGCCCTCTGGTGGTCGTGGGAGCTACCCAGCCTTGCTCCTGGACTGCTGCTGTTGGATTTGAACTGCCAAGCCCATGAGCCGCAGTCCCACAGTCAACCTCTACACCACTGGGGCTCAACCCTCAATTTCCATTTTCATTAAGTATCACCGGACTGCTTTCCATAGTGGCTGTACATAGCTACAGGATCACCAGCAATGTAGAAGTGTCCCTATTTTGCCACATCCCCTCCAATATTTGTTGCTCTCTGATTTTCTGATTTGAGCTAGCCTCAAAAGTGTTAGATGGTATCTCAGTTGTTTTGATCTGCATTTCTCTGATGGCATTTTCTCATATATTTATTGGCCATATGGGTCTCCTCCCTAGTGAAATTTTTTTTCGTTCTTTTTCCCATTTCTTCAAAGGATTATCCGTTTTCCTCTTTTTGCAGGTAAAGAGGGTATTGTAGATTTTCATAAAAAGCCCTTTGCTGTGTTGTTGCTTAAAATTCTCTCCCAGTCTGTGGGTTGCCAAGTTACCCTCTTGGTAAAGTCTTTTGATGCACACAGGTGTTTTATTCTTGGTAAATTCCATTTGTCAATTTCAGGTTCCCCTGCATGTGTATCCTGTCCTATTGCAGTTAGCCTTTGTATTCCCTGGGTCAAGGTACTTAAGACTTTTTCTGATTCGTTCACTAATGGTCCTGGTGGCTTGGGGTTTTACTTCTACGTCTGTGATCCACATTGAGTTTGTTTTAATGCCTGGGCTGAGGTAGAGATCCTGTTTCACTTTTCTGCATGTGGATTTCCATTGTTTTCAGCACCATTTGTAAATAGGGCATTGCCCTCCCACTTGATGCTTTTGGGGACCTCATTGAAAATCAATTGTCTATATGCTAGTGGTTTTATTTCTGGGTTTTCTATTCTTTTCCATTTGTCTGTGAATCTGTCATTATGCCAATACCATGCTTCCCTAAACATTTTGGCATATATTTCACATATTCTATATTTGAGTGGTATAATAATATTAATAAAAGCCACACAATCATTTCCACAATCAGCCACAGAACAATTTACTTTCTTCTTGTACCCATTGTCATTAACACCCCACATCTTCCAAACCATCCCACTATACTCTTCAAGTAACCATTGTCCCCATAGCTATATCCATCCTGGATTTCATATACAGAAAAACATAAAAAACAAAGTACAGAAAAAGATGCAAGCATAAAAACCCAGCAACACTGCACTCTGGATGATTTTCTATTCATATCTGCAGTCTGTAGTTCGAGGAATTCTCTAGAGACTTAATCCATGTGTGGACTCTGCAAATGGATTTTGGGCTCACACTGTCATCCATAGGCTTCCACAAACCAGGTAAATACAATTTTAACTCTGGTACCATTTCCTTCTATGGATTTAGATTTGTCATTCACAATCCTTGGATCACACAGGCTGGTGTGCTTCTGCGTAGGCCCAGTTGGCACCTTACTGAGATGGCTGCTAGTTTGATGACAAACATTTAAGATCCCAGATGCCATTCTTTGTAATAGGTGGGCACTTTGTAATAGTTTTTTGGCCACACTTTACACCTATATCTTCATAAATCATTTGATTTCTGAATTGCTGCCACCATGAGTATTGACTTGTGGATCCAAGCAAAGTGAAATCTTTGAGAACTTCACTTCCCCCATTCTTTTGGTCGTCCAGTTTTGAAGATTTTGGTTTCCTTGACATTAAGGCGTAATCCTACTGAACTCTGCCATCCTTGATCTCCATTAGCAAGTGCTCAATGTCCTCCTCACTCTAAGCAAACAAGGCTGTGTCATTTGCATCTTGAAGGTTGCTAATAAGACTTCCTACAATTCTTCTTCAACTAGTCCAGTTTCTCTGGTTATTTGCCCAGGATACAGATTAAATAAGTATGGTGAAATGACACCTACCTTTCCTGATTTAAAAAAGAGCAGCATTCTCATGTTCTGTTTTAGTGATGGCTTCTTTGTCCAGGTACATATTCCATATAGACATAACAAAATAGTCTGGAATACCCATTTTTGAAACATTATCCATATTTTGTTATGATCCACACAGTTGAATATCTTTGCTAAATCAGTAAAACACAAATAAATATATTTAATTCTTTGTTTTCAGGCAAAATTTATATGATGTGAGCAATGGTATTCCCTGTCCCATGTCTTCCTCTGAATCAGGTTTGGATTTCGGGCAGCTCCCTGTTGATGCACTGCTGCAACTGTTTTTGAGTTATCTTCATAAACATTCACTTGTATGTGATAACAGTGGTATTGTTTGGTAATTTCATCACTATTATTTAACATGTTACTAGAAGTTCTAGCCAGAAAAATTTGGTAAGAAAAAGGAAAATAAGTCATTTGAATTAGAAAGAATTGAACCTAAGTTTATTCACAGATGAAATGAAATAGTATTACTGCTACACGTCATTGAGTTGATTGTAACTCATAATGTCTGTGTAGAACAAGAGTAGAATTTGCCTCTGCAGATCCCCAGGCTGTCCCCTTCCCAGTTAAAGGAGTAGGTGCCAGTTCTTTCTCCATGGACATCTGGGTGAGTTTGAACCACTGACTTCTCAGTCAGTAACCATGAGCTTTGATTTTGAGCTACAAGAAAAGTCTGAGAAGTAGAAAATGAACTCTACCGAGTTTCAGAGTAAAGCTATAAACTGTGTTTCTATGAACTAGACATGAACAACTGTAAAAGAAAATGAACATAATTTCATTTACAGCAGCATCATAATGAATAGTGGTGACAGTTGCACAGCATGGTGAATATGCTTAACCTAGTGGATATATATAACAGAAAAATATCCCCCCGAAAACTCAGACCCTCTTGAGAATTTGGACTTGCATTTATTTTTTAAAAAAATCATTTTATTGGGGGGTTCATACAACTCTTATCACAGCTCATATATACATCCACTGTATGCAAAGCACATGTGTACATTTGTTGCCATCATCAGTCTTAAAACATTTTCTTTCTACTTAAGCCCTTGGTATTAGCTCCTCATGTTTCCCCTCCCTCCCCACTTCCTCATGAACCTTTGATAATTTATAAATTATTTTTATTTTGTCATATTGTACACTGTTCGATGTCTCCCTTCACCCACTTCCCTGTTGTTGATACTCCAGGGAAGAGGTTATGTGAAGATCCTTGTAATCAGTTCCCCCTTTCTTCTCCATCTTCCCTCTACCCTCCTGATATTGCCACACCCACCACTGGTCCTCAAGGGATTATCTGTCCTGGATTCCCCATGTTTCTGGTTCCTAGCTGTACCAGTGTACATCCTCTGGTTCATCCAGATTTGTGAGGTAGAATTTAGATCATGACAGTGGGGGTGGAGGGGGAGGAAGCATTTAAAAACTAGAGGAAAGTTGCATATTTCATTGTTGCTACACTGTACCCTGACTGGTACATCTCCTACAAATGGGCTTTGTGTCTCCAAACTGTACTCCCCCTCATTTATAATGATATAATTTTTAGTTCTTTGATGCTTGTTACCTGATCCCTTTTACACCTCATGATCACACAGGCTGGTGTGCTTCTTACATGTGGGTTTTGTTGCTTCTGAGCTGGAAGGCCGCTTGTGTACTTTCAAGCCTTTAAGACCCCAGACACTATATCTTTTATAGCCGGGCACCGCGAGTTTTCTTCATCACTTTTGCTTATGCACACATTTGTCTTCAGTGAT
>PVJH01013550.1:0-60037 GCA_004026705.1 Nesogale talazaci | reverse complement strand
GCATTTGGACAGAGTTATGTGTGCTAGCCTTTCTCCTTCCAGACATAGATATTATTCCTGGAAACGAACCTGTCCCTATCCCTGCTATTGATTACATGGCAGGAAGAGCTAAAGGGCAGTGCAACTAGGTGACCTATTTGTAAGATTAGGGACCAGTACTGCAGTGGCCTTTGGAACTGCAACATACCAAGTTATCTAGACAGCTAATCTTGGATATGCAGGCCTCATCAGGCACTACACAAGATTTGCAAGAACAGGTAGATTCTTTAGCAGAAGTAGTATTACGAAATAGAAGAGGTTTAGACTTACTTGCTGCAGAGCAGGGAGGTATTTGTTTGGCTTTACAGGAAAGATGCTGTCTTTATGCCAACAAATCTGGAATCGTAAGAGACAAAATCTAGTGGCTGCAAGAAGACTCGGAGAAGAGAAGAAAGGAGTTGACCACCGATCCACTGTGGACCGGGTTCAATGGACTGTTGCCTTATCTCTTGCCACTGTGGGGCCCCCTCGTTAGTTTATTGCTTTTGCTTTCATTACGGCCAGTATTATTCAACAACTTCATGGCATTTATTAAGTAACAGACTGAGACCATTCAAGCAAGGCCCCTGCAAGTTCATTACTATCGCTTGGAGATGAGAGATCTCGAACAGAGTGGCACACACGACTAGTATGTGATAAGACCCTCTGCCTCCGTGAGCTGAACTTGACAGCCAATGACGGGTAAGATCAGGAGCACTCTTTACCAACCTAAGACAGGCCATGGTGACCGATGACGGGTAAGGACTGAGTGTGTGTCCTGACAACCTAAGACAGGCGGAGTTCCCGGGAGGATATTACTTGAAAAAAATGAAAAAGGGGGACCTGTCAGGAGCCGTCAGGCCCAAACATGCTTGACCTGGCTACAGGCTGGATATGCCTGAACTCTGTTGCAGTTTGTTGCCTGGGGTTTGTAGTTTGTCACCTTTGTAACTGTAAACAGCTCTGGCCTCTGAAGCCTGACTTGCAGCTGTGCTGCCATTCACTTGTTAATTTTGAAGATCACGATATGCTAATTGCCTAAGCTTGCTTGCCCTATAAAACTTGCTTACTTCTCCTAAATCAGGAAAAAAAAAAGAAAAAAAAAAAGAACCTCACCCCACCCCATCCCAGAAAAGATGTAACTACTGAAACAACGTATGTATGTATGTATGTATGTATGTGTGTATGTATACATTATGATGAGTGCTGTATGAGTCTCCAATAAAATGAATTGAAAAATTAAAAAAACTGACAGATAAGTGATGCACTTTATAAAGGTAGACTTATTAATAATCTGATATCTGCAGATGATAATATTGTTTGCTGAAGGCAAAACAAAGCAAAAATCTCTCAAAAACATACAAATGACTATCAACTAAGATACAAATGAGTATCTAGGAAAACAATTTTTAGTATGGGTTCCACATCAACAAGAAGAAAGCAGAAATTTTCACAACTATACCACTATGCAGCATCATAATAAGTGGAGTCAAGATTAAAATTGTCAATGATGTGATTTTACTTGGATCCATAGTCACTGCTCATAGAAGCAGCAGTCAGGAGATTAAATGACATACTGCATCGGGCAGGCCTCTTGAAAGTCTTTAAGAGCAAATATGTGATTTGGACAATGAAGATGTCATGACCAACCCATGATATTTTCAATCACCTTATATGCATGCTGGCCAATAATTAATAAAAGCTAAGGAATAATGACTTTGAAATGTGGTGTGAATGAATATTTGAAATATCAGGGACTGTGACACCTCTGTGAAGGGATATCCAATTGTCTATAGATGGGCATTGAGCTTCCACTCCGTGACCACCCCCCCCCCCCATTCACCTTGAGTATGGTTTTATAATGGGACTTAGATGCCTGAATCCTGATTCCATTGATACCCCATGATCACACAGGCTGTTGTGCTTCGTCCACGTGGACTTTGTTGTTTCTGAGCAAGATGGTTGTTTGTTTATCTTCAAACATTTAAGACACTAGACACCATATATTTTGATAGTGGAACACTATCAACTTTCTTTACCCATTTTGTCTTCAGCTATACTGTCAGGAAGGTGAGCATCACAGAACGCCAGTTTGTTAGAACAAAGTGTTCTTGTGTTAAGGGAGTACTTGAGACCCAATGTCCCTCTGCCACCTTAATTCTTAATATATAGATATGAGCACATAGTTCTCTTCCCCTCTCATTATATATACTTACATATGTACATGCCTGTATTTAGGTCTCAATAAATGTCCTTTGCCTCCTGGTTCTTTCCTCTATTTCCTTTTTTACTTCCCTCTTGTTCAGCATTCATTTGGGTTTTGTAGTTTCTTGCTGCTATATTGCATTTCATTGAGTTCCTTGAGGTATCCCATGACCTTTCTTTCGTTAACATTAGTTCACTTTTTATTCCCTTGTCCCTGGGTGATTACTCCCTCCCTTTCCTTTCACCCTTCTCCCCTTCTCCTTTATCCCCCTTGGAACCATTGATTCCATTCTTTTTATCTCTTAATTATTTGTCGTGCCTATCTTATCTAGATAGACATGTAGATACATTAATAAGTGCAAAAACCAGGATAAACCAAATAAAACAACAAAGGAAATCAAAACCAACAAAGTAATTTTCCTCTAGTTCTTTGATGCTTCCTTCACCCCATTATTATAACCTCAAGTCTACCTTACAAATTGGGTTAGACCAGAATGTGCACACTGCTACAGATAAGAGTCCACAACAGAGGGAATCCAGGACAAGGAGAGTAGAGATAGCAGGAGGATTAGGGGAGAATGAGGGGGAAAAGGGAGAACCAACTGATCAAAAGGATCAAATTAGAACCCCCTTCCAGGGAGATAAATAATAGAAAAGTGGGTAGAGGGCTGAAGAGTGATGTAAGATATGGAAAAAATCATCTATAACTTATCACAGGTTCATGAGGAAAGGTAGGTAGGAGAGGGTGGAGGAAGAAATGCAGAACGATTATCAGGGGCTAAAGTGGGAAAGAGAATTCTTTGAAAGTAATGACGGCAGCATATGTACAAATGTGCTTGACACACTAGAGCAATGTATGGATTGTGATAAGAGCGGTAAGAGCCTCCAATAAAAGTATTTTTTTTTAAAAATATCCTGGATTGTCAAAGAACAAGTATTTGTCTTGCAGGAAGAGTAGTCTCAATGTTCCTCAGAATTGAGGTTGTTGAGACTGTCACAGACGTGGGGTGTCTTATCAAGTGGTGGCCGTCCCTGGAGAAGGACATCAAGCTTGATGAAGTAGAGGCTCGATGTAAAATAGGAGGAGCCTCAAGGAGATGGGTCACACAGTGGCTGCAACACTATGGCAAAGCCACAAGAGTATGAATTGCTTTGTGTTGTTGTACATGATGTCTTTAGGAGTCCAAACTGACTCCACGGCACCTAGCAAGACCAACCTGAGAGGAAATCCACTCTACAGATGTGGGCATGATAGAGGTGCATTTCAGCTATGTTTGCATAATAAATATAAGCAAAAGTCAGAATGCATCTATGAATTGTCATTTTTAACTTTAATAGTACCAGACAGGCCTTTTTCTCAAACACCAACTATTGACAGGTTTTTTTTTCTTAAGTGACAGACAGACTTCCATACCTTTAATAAGTGACACACACTCACATACACACACACACACACACACACACACAAGGAGAACAGTATTTCTAAAACCTGTTTTTCATTATCCCAACTTTTTTTTCCATCTCAACGCTTTAGAAAAAGTCCTAATTGTTTCCTTCTCCATTGATGAGAACTGTCAAGTTCCCCAATCTTCTATTTAATGTGCTCCAAATTCAGATACTGAAATTGAACTGCCAAAAGGACAACCAGATCTGTCTTGGAAGAATTACAGCCACAATACAGATTATAAGTCAAGATAGTAAGACTTCATCTTCCCTATTTTGGATAAGTTATAAGGAGGGAACAGTCCCTGGAGAAGGATACCATGCTCAATAAAGTGGAGGCGCAATGACAAAGAGGAAGACACTCAACAATATGGATTGATGCAGTAGCTGCAACATTGTCTCAAATCTACGAAGGATTCATTATGAGGCTGGCACAGGACTGCTGGGTGGTGTTTCATTCCAGTCTCCAGAGGGTCTCTAACTTGGAACTATCTTAATGGAATGTAGCACCAGTGTGGCACAATTTTTGAGCTACATAGGTTGATCCAACTCTAGACATATTTTTTCAATTTTCCTTTCTGGTTTTATAGATGATAGGCCTCTTTCTCCTATACAGCAGCATTTCTATCAAACCTAGAGACCTATGTACACACTGAATTTCTCAGTAAATCATGACAGTATTGTGCAATTGTTTCTATCTTGTTGTCAAGTTCTGTAAGTTATTTCTACAAATGATTCCCATATTGTATTTTATTATACATTAATCTTTAAGAATGAATTGTTCCTGTGGATTTATCATCAGGCAGGACCAGACATCCAGATGCTGAGCCTGAGGTCACCTCCCTGCTGCTTCAGACTTTCCTGACATCCACCTCCAGCCAGAGTCTATGATGATGAATGCTACTGGATTCAAAAGGGAGCAAGGTCTTTCAAAAGAGACCAAGGTTATATTTGTTTCTAAACTTTCCTGAAAGAAGCAATTCATGGCTGTTTCTTTCTCTGTATGTCTTTGGTGTGTTAAGTCCTATAGTCACACTATGGATCAATTTTTATTGTTGAAACCCTGTCTCCTGCAATGAAAGTTAAGTTCAAATAAACTAGACTCACTTATTATTAGCACCATATATAACCAACTACTAAAAGTGAAAGAAGCTATGCGAAAAATGAAGGCAAAGTAGAAAAGCTAGACCATAATATCACTAAAATTATGATTCAAAAAACAGTTTTTTAGGTAATTGTAAGAAGATATCTCATTTAATTCTTACAATTCATTCAATGCTACTAAATTTCCTTTTTGATGATCTGAAAAAAAAACTGATCTTTAGAGAAAGTAACTTCCCTGGTTGCTAAACAGCAGAGCAAAAAATCAGATCTGAACTCATCGGACTCCAAAAGATGTATTCTGCCCACATCCAATCCCTATACTGCATATTAGGAACTACATTATAGAAACGGCTATATCTTACCACACTGTTCATGCCTCTATTCCTGCAAGTATGGACCCCTGATGTCAGCATCTTCTCTGATTAATGACTTACTACTCTACTTTTCCATTTGGGTATAAACAAAGCTATGAGGGGTACTACTTTGAGGGAGTGTTTAGGGAGAAAATGTCTTTGAAATGTTGTAAATTGAAAGTAAGGTCTTGAAGCTCAGACCTAAATAGTGTTCCACAGGTAGGAGGCTTGGAAACTGGGGCAAGGCAAAAAGGATGTTAAAAAATAGAATGTTAATGGCCATAAGCCCTTGATACAAAGCTGTGAAAAGAATCCAGAAATAATAATATCAAACATTTTCTTGGGAGTTTACTCAGTAAGTACCTTAAAATAGACACATCTAAGTGCTTTTTCTGAGTTAAATTGACTTCATAATGACTAATATCCAATGACAAGTTCTATTAATGTGTAGACAGTATGCATAGAGGGTAAAATGAATTGTTCAAGATCATATGGTAAGTAGTTGTGTTTCAAACAAAGGTAGTATGAATGCAGAAAATTTGTTCGTAGAATACTACTCACATTTAGAACGTGATAGAACTCATATGTGGAGTGCAATTTCCTCTTTAATTAAGGACATGATTTGGCTATATAAGGTCTATCATAAAGATACCTATGAATCCCCTTTATGCATTAAATAGTCAATAGCAACTACATGAGGAAGCAAGTAACTATATAAAGGAATGTTTCCACTTTAGTTTTATTAATTTTTATTTATTTTGAAGAGGACAAATGAGTGGACCATCTTTCATTTTTTTTTCTCACTACCTGTTACATAGTTTTATGTCAAGAAGTGATTGGATGTGTCTGTGGTTGAAATTCTTATGCAATGTGATCCTAGGAGCCATTGCTCTATGAAGAAGCAAAGATGACTACTACTACTGCATCAGGATAGACCGACAGTAGTAAAGAGGCTTAGACTCTTTAGCATGTAAAAATCTGAATGACAGAAAGTTCATTCCCTTTATAGCGACCTGGTGGGCCGAAACAGAACTGCTCCGCAGGGTTTCCAGAGCTCTCAGAAGCAGACTGCCACACATTAAGTATCGCTAAGAATGCTCAGTGCAATCACTTTGAATGCATCAAATAAGGTCACTTTAAATCAGAATCAATTCCAATACACACTTGTTTTGGATATATATGCACAATGTATATATAATGCTACCTTTTAAAAAGGCACTTGCTAGATTCTGAGTACTTTCATAACAGACTATCACAAATTGGGTGGCTGAAAGCAGCAGAGATTTATTCTCTCACTTTTCTGGAGGTTATAAGTTAAAACTTAAGTTATAAGCTGAGATTTCTCTTCCATATCTGGTAGCCCCAGGGGTCATTTGGCTTATGGTAGTACATGGCAAGGTAATTACTCTACAAAAAAGCAATCTAGTCTTTTGAACCTGCTTCCAAGGCCCCATCTAGTACTTAACTTTTACTCAGATTAGGTAACGAGGCTCTATCCTGCTCTTGTCTATACAAGAATTGGTTAAGGGACCCACCTAGTGACTGATCAACACTCTGGAACTTGGAACATCATAGGAAGCTTTGTGAATGACCAGATTTAAAAAAGGAACAACCTCTTTGGGCACTAGGGCCTTATGTTAGAAACAACCCAGTCTCAGCACATGTGTAAAAATGATAGGGAGGATCAGGAGCTGCTCTGGTACAAGAAGCAGAAACTATCCATCACTAAACAATAATAATGAAACTCTACAACATGGGTAATGTGTTGGACTTCTAACCATGAGGTTAGCAATTTGAAACCAGTCCTATATGATTACGATTAATCAAAACTGACTTCTTGGAAGTAAGTTTTGAATGAGTTATGAAGCATCTCACAGCATGGATGAACCTGGAAATTACTATGCGGTGTGAAATTAGCCAATCACAATATGGTAAATGTTGTATGAGGTCTTCTTTATAAAAGAAACAATAAGACAGAGGTTTCCAGTAATGAAATAAATAGATTTTGATCATCACCAGGGTTGGAGGGGAGGGGAAATCAAACAAAGGTGAACCATGGAACCTCATAGGGAGCAAGAGTCAAACAGTGGCGAGGTATTAACTTGGGTGAAGGGGAAGAGAGTATTCCATAAGAGTGCAAAGGAAAAATCAAAGGGTTAAATATGGTCAAGCTACTGAACTTTTCATAAGTAGTTCAAATTATTGAATACAAAATTGATGATCTGAAAGGGTTGCCCCCAATCTAATTCACAATAAAAAATGAAAGTCCTATGGATCACAATGGTCTTACCTGAAAACAATTACGAAGATGCTGCAATCGCATTCTGCATGCTACTGTATTCTTCATATGGTGATCATGCATCTATAGCTGGTTTGTTTTTTGGCAGCTAGCAAGTATGCTACTACATCATGAAAACCTAAAAGTTAACCATGGAATTCGGAAACATCACAGCTAAAAAATGGAGAGGGAAAAAGACTGAATTAGACAATCATCATTACTGTATTGCTACCATTTTGGTAAATTAATGAAATAAATAGTTTATAATGTCACTAAAAGAAAAATCACCTTTATGGGATTCTTGGTTATTTTGTAGAATACCTACAAAATAATCTTGCTAAATAGGTTAAACTTACTTCCAAGTTTAAGCTGTATGTAAATCATCTAGGTAAGTAGCTTTTCAAAATGCAGATTCCAATTCAATAGAGCTGGGGGTTAATAGAGGTCTGATTAGTAAAGTGCTCAAGTTCTTACTATATGATTGGTGGTTTGAACCTGTCAGCTGATTTATGGGAGAAAGTTGTGATAACCTGCTGCCATAAAGTTTACAGCCTCAGAAATACTATGAGAGCAGTTCTACTCTGTCCCATAGGGTCACTTTAAATTGGTGTCAAGTTGGCAGCATTGTGTTTAGTTTCCTCAGTTAAGAAGGTATTGCTGGGGAGAAAGTGAGAATCTGCAGATGAAACCGAGGCTGTGGATGGCTAAGCAACACCTAGACTAGCAAAACTTAACATCCTGTGGTCATCACTGTGCTAACTGTAGCTCACACAATCTCTTACCTACACGGCTACACTGGTGGAGGCAGTGAGATACCAGAGCAAGACAAAGAGTCATATAGCTGGGTGCAAATCCCAACTGTCACAATTCGATGTGTAAGCAAATTATTATACTTGCTCATCACACGATTGATTAATATAATAAGGTTAAGAAGTACAGAGATAGTATATACATGATATATAGAACACTATAAGGAGCCCTAGTGGTTCTGTGTGGTAAGTACTGAACTACAAACTGCAAAGTTGGCAGTTCAAATCCACCAGATGGTCTCATACAGATTCAGTCTCAGAAACATCACAGAGGGTGTTGAAGATGGGCAAGTATGCCATGTCCAAACTCCTTAGTTAGAAAGAGAAGAATCCAAGTCTACCCTAGCTCAAGGCAGAGAGGAGGCGAGTCTCCTCCCTCTACTCTTCTTTATGTTACTGTGATACCAACTGTCCTCCCATGGTACTCTCTTTCTCTGAATCAAATCTTGTATTGGATTTGATAACCCATTGCAATAACAACAGAGGGCTTCCTCACAATATTCAGGATGGTGGACTGTGAAGGAAGGTACTAAAACCAGTAAGTGTGCACTCTTTGATGTGCAGCCCTTCTTCTCAGAGGCACAGGCAAGAATATCATTCTTTGGTCTTCAGCTTCTCTGCCACATGCCCTCTTGGCCTCAACGCTGCTCAAACAATGCTCCTTTAAAGTTAATAAATGCACAAAGGTGATCTGATTAGACAAGTTAGCCTCTGGCCTGCATGGCTCAGTTTTACTCTTCCCACGGGATAAGAAGGCAACAGCGCCACTTCACGGTCTCTGTGCTGCAGTTTCTGGGGCTTCTCCGGCTACCATAACTTCTTCACACAAGGATATTGGACATTCTTCACACGTGACTCTTGTTTCTGCTGGCCATGGTATTTTCCACTTTGGCTTCTGTAATGGTTCGTTTTATACCAAACGGGATGGCAAAACTTGCCTATCCCCAAGGTAGTGTCTTCTACATCTTATTTGACCGATCCCGATCATTTGTGTGATGAGAGTTACAAAGGCTGTGGATGGAAAATGCACAAGTAATTTCACTTCATTACAGGTTGAAGGAGTCCATTCTATGGAAGTGGGTTTTGGTAAATACTAAACAGTACTTGATAGTAGAATCTTTTCTACCTAACTCCAGGTTTGTTTTTAAAATTCTCCAGTGTATTTAATCTAAATTGCTAATATGAGCTTCTTGCTATTCAATATAAAACTCTTCATATCTTTACAAAATCTTCTTGGTCTTTACCAGGCACAACCCATCTCTTTCTATTCTGATTCTGGCTGTTTAAAGTATAATAAGTCTTCAGCGGCAACATTGACCGCAAAGGTCTTGGGATATACTATAAATGAAGACTCTCAGTTCCAACTCTAAGGGCCAGGAGTCACAAGTTGAAATTTAACAGGATCCTCAGTGACGTAACTACACACCAAAGTCATAAAATGCTGAGGGAGATGACGCCCTCGTCACACCATCTCCTACACATATAGAGTAGAAACACGATGTATTTCATGTCTTGTTTTTACTATTTCTGAACTTGTATGTCCTGCAAATTTTTTTACCTAAATTCATCAGTCGTCTCATGCCTTTTACTAACTCATTGTGGCAGTCATGTGCTTATGTTAATTTTATAATTGAAATGTAGGGGTGGAGTCTGACCCGTTAATCTGGAGATAGCCGTTTAGTAGCCGATGAGGCCTCGGTGTGGGCATGGCTTTCACCTGAGACTCCTGGAAAATCTCGTGGTATTTCCCTCGTGAAGATGAGAAGCTATCTTCCTCAGTTGTTGGGAGTTAGTTTCAGAGATGCTTAATCACGGAAAAGACAAGATGCAGCCTCCGAGAAGTTGGAGGAGCCAGCAGAGAGACCACTCGACTTTGCCCTGATGAAGACAGACCTCTGAAACTGGAGTGGCATGCTGTTGATTGACCTGATCCCTGGAAGCGAGGAGCCATGGGGAGACCCCTGCCAGCGCCAGAATTCTGCACCCACTGACCTGTGACTTCCTGAATCGGAAGCAGACTTTATAGACTGACTTCGGGCATATGGGTTAATATTGGACTTATGACTTTGCACTGGACTGGATTGGGATGCCTTGGTAGTGTCACATTTCTTTTGTATATAAACCCTTTCCTTATACCTATATGTGTGTCTCTGATATTTGTTCCTCTAGTCTACCCGGACTAACACACTCATCTCTTTTCCTTTCTTCTTTTTGTAAGTCCTTTGGAAACAGATCCTTTGCACTAAGAAATCTTCCTCACATATCATCTTTCGGACTCTCTCTTCTTTGTCCCTGTGACATCTTCATTTCACTGTCATGGTGTTTATCATATTTGTCATTTCTTTTCTTCCACTGACTGCGAGCTCCTCAAGGCTTGATTCTCTATACAGCTCCCTTTGACCTTCAGGGAATTTTAAATGCTTCTTGAAATATTAGCTAGTCTTAATAAGTGGTTTTAGACAAATGAGCTACCTTGTTGATTCCTAATTTTTCAGTTGTTTTTAAAAATATCAAAAAATAATAAATGCCCCTAAACACATGCATTGATACACATTTTCTGCTTATTAATCATTATGGCTTCCCTACAACCACGGAGTGGGAGAAAGCAATCCTGTTCACTCGCATAAAGAGGTTCAGTCTCAGAAACTCACAAGGGCACTTCTACCCTGTCTGATAGGGACACTCTGTGTCACAATTGATCCAATGCCAGTGAGTTTCCTTGGAAATTAAGTGCCTAGCACCGCAGATGTCAGGAATCAGTGCAAACTTCAGAATCTTTACTCTTCATGATGCTTATAAGGAGTGTGGAGTCCATGACAGTATAATTTATATTTAGAGAAAAGTAAAACACTTTAGCAAACATGGACTGCATTTAATTAGTACACAGAAATACTCACTCTCACCTCCATATACCAAAGGTTTTATACAAAGCAATGGTTTAATGGGTACAAGTGGCATATTTTGAGCAAATATCAACCTCGATGTTTCAAGTCTTTCTAGGTCTGGCAATTCGTATTGCATCACCCACTAAGCAACAACCTAATTACCCGTGAAGGCAGGGGACTATTCTTTCATGTCCACTCCTTGGAAGCACCATATGACCACACACCATATGACCAACTTTCCTTTGATTGGCTCTAGTTTGATATAACTTCTAAGGTTCGCTTACATCTTGGCACCAGTTGAGCAGTTAGATGCATTGGACATATTGACAGGAGAAAATCAGAGTATAATAAATGTCATGTTACATACCTATTACATATTAAAACAATGCTGAAGGATAAAAGAGAATTCAAAATGACAGAATGATGGGGTGATATCTACAGCATCAAACAGAAGTAGAATTTTGGTCCAGAAAGCTGGATTGTTACCTATTTCCTCATAAACTGTGTAGTCAATAAAGTGCATTGGATTTTACTTGTTTATCCCTTAACTCTCTTTTTCCTTGCATATTGGAATGCATGTTTTGAAATAGCAGAAGTATATTAAATGAAAGATTGCAGTGAAATAACTATGTACTAACATTGTAAAGACTTTTAGCGTGTCAGAGAATAAATTTATAAAATTACCTAAATCTTTGCCTCTCATGGGATCAGCAAAGAAGATCCCTTTAGTCATAATCAAATATCTAATTAGTAGGAATTCTCTCTGATGTTAAGTTTCAATCTGTGGATGAAGAATGCTAGCAATGAAATACCAACTGCACTTTGACATATAATTAATATTCATATAATGAAAAAATAGCACATTTTCCATGCCTCTCCCAACTTATTATAAAATCTTCTAAGATAGTACTAAATGTGTACAGTTTAACTCCCTCAAATTTCCATAAATTTTTCATTTTCAAATGCATTAAAATTCCACTTCTCTTCTTTTTTTAGCTTGAATTCCTTAGATAACCAAAGAAATCTATGCTTGTTCTAGTATATAAAACAAAGTTCCTTTCAGACACCATATTCCAAATTGCAAATTCTTGGTTAACTTTTTTCATTTTATATGTATAATTAATATGCTTATACCTCCTAAGCATGTTCATAGTTATTATCTCTTCACCTTAAACATTTTGTTTGAGGGCTAGTACTACAGTTAGTTCCTGTCAAAAGCTTTGGCAAACAGCACTTAAAAAATGTGTTTTAGAAGTTCCCTCAGTTCCCACAAGTCTTGTGCAGCAGCCATCCAAATGTCTCCAAATCACTACTGGGTAGAAAATAACTGTTTTGGCAATATGTGAGTAATGAAATTCAGCTCATGAGATCTAATTAAAATAATAGCCTGATATGCATGCTCAAGTTGGATTAGTGTCTTATGAATTGGTTGATTGTGACATCCCTTTGCCCAATCACAGCTGTCAGAGCACTACTGCTGATTAGAATGAGAATCTGACTGACTCACAATCAGAAAATTATTTATTTAAATACATAAATGACAAATATCAAGGGTAATCAGGTGGTGAAAGAGAGGTGTATAATTAACGCATTGAATACAAAGAAAAATTAAGAACATTCAATAATAATAAAATACAACTACTAATAGTAATTTCTATTCAAATAATTCCACATTATCAAGATAAGGATTGCAATCAAAATTAATTTATCATAAAATTCTCAATACCACCCTGTTATTGATTGCTATTGTTATTTTGTTAGATGTCATTAGCTGTTATCCTTTGACTTATAGAAACCCATTTATAATTAATAAAAATGTTTCCAGTCCTAGATGCCCCATGAACTGTTGGTGATCAGATCATTGTGATCATTGGTTGATTTCCATAAGTAGATCACAGAGCCTTTCTTTCTAGTCCAAATTGTTCAGGAATCTACACTGAAACTTGCTTAATATCATTGGAACACTCGAGACTCATATCAAAGACTAGAAGCAGCTACCCAATGAAATAAAGTGACCCCAAGTCAAACCCAGATTTTCCATATGGAATTCTAGAATTCTACCACTCTAATACAATTGCAAATGATTCATACCAATGCTAAATCATTCTTGGACAGGACCCAGCAAGAAAGAGTAGAACAGGACTAGTCCCCATTATAATTGACATTATTGCTCTAAATTTCAATGTTGCTTTATGTATACAAAGTTATAAAATGATCCCCAATAAAATGACTCATTTTAAAAAAGGGAGGGTTGAAGAGGAGCTTATACCTCCTCAAGTGGAAAATGTTTGGAAATGAATGTGGCAGCATGTGTGCAAATATGCTTGATACAGATGAGGTATTGAATGTTGTAAGAACTGTAAGAGCCCCCAAAAATTATTTTAAAAAAGAAAGGAAAGATAAGGGTTGAACTTGACTATTTTAAGAATTGCATTTAGGATCTGATTATATTTTATACTGATTTGTTTTGCTTGTTGCTAATGATATAATGATTGATAGAAATGATTTTGGGGAAATATAAAAGTAGAGAGCTTGCAGGTAGAAGGACATGTCTGATTAGAGCACACTGGAGCAAAAGAAGGGGGAGGAATAGAGAGTAGAACAACACATCCTCGCACACCAAGCCTTGAGGATGATATCCCTGCTCAGAGAATCCAATGCACAGTGAAGACCATATGGACGACCCCACTATGAGACATACATCCTTCATTGAAGCATAGCCCTCCATGGGATAATACTGGAGACATAGTGTGGGAATTGCGCCCGATCTGACCCCACCCCCCTGAGGCAAAACACTACGGGCATGCAACAGAACAGCAATGGAAACAGAGCAAGAAAGTCCCCAGGGAATATCAAAAATAGAATTTGAGGCCAATGATGACACCCCTTCAGACTCAACTGGAAAACACTCTGAAAGGTCAAAAAATAGATCTTGAACTATTTACAAGCTTTTCTTTTTTGACATTGTTTTTTGTTGCTGTTGTTGTGGTTGTTTGGCTTTCTTTTCTTGCTTTGTTTTACTCTGTCTTGTTTTTTGTGCATATTATTATCTCTGTAGATCTATCTAGGTAAGACAGGTGGGATAAAAAATGTAGAGGAGAAAGCAATGGGAAGGGGGTACATGGGAGAGGAGGAGGAGAAGGAAAGGAAGTGGTGCTAACAAACCCAGGGACAAGGAAACAAAAGATGACCCAAAATCAGTGGCAAGAAGGGTGTAAGAGGTATGGTAAGATTTGATCAAGGGTAATGTAACCAAGAGGAATTATTGAAACCCAAATGAAGCCTGACTATGATAGTGGAACAATAAGGGAAAACAAGAAAGTAGAGGAAAACTAGGAGGAAAATGGCATTTATAGAAGTCTAAATACAGGCATATAGATATGTAAATATATTTATAAATGTTGATGGGAAATATATCTATGTTTGTATATTTATAGGTTTAGTATTAAGGTAGCAGATGGACACTGGCCCTCTCCTCAAATACTCCCTCAATTAAAGAACATTTTCTTCTATGAAACTAGAATTCTGAGATAGTTCATGTTCATGTTCCAACCTAGCCAATAAGCATATGTGGGGCTAATTGAAGAGCCAAGAGATAAATGGCTTGGTGAACCTCACCTTTCCAGTTCTCAAGTTTCTTGTTCTGTGATGGTCAGCCCAGGGTGCAGCTGACTCAGCCAGTTCCCCACTTCAGTTAGCCAGGCCGACTTCCAGCAACGCATTCCTGAAGAGAAGACGCATGGACCTGCCTCACTGCAGCTGTGTGGAGAACCCTGCCAACACTGAGATGCTTACAAGTTCACTGATTCTGCTTTCCTCCTACAGTGTGATTGTGTGTGTTTGTGAGATGGAGGACTTTGTGGACTGGTGTCGGGCATATGGGTGTCAGACTTGTGGGCTTGGGTAACACTGGGTGAGGATGCTTTCTTGATATGCACTTATCCTTTACATAAAACTCTCTCTTAAAATATAAACTTCTTTGGATTCATTTCTCTGAAGTACCCAGACTAACTAACACATTACGGTACCTGGGAGTGGGGTACTAGAGAAACAAATCATAACATGGAGAATAGATGTTTGTTTGACCTCTCCCTCATGGTAGTTTTTTTTTTCTTTGTCTAGTCAGCGGTCAGATAAAGCCACACTGTTTATTTGTTTGTTTTCTGGGGGAAATATGTTATGTATCAAAACAGAAAGTTTGTAAGCCCGCTTGTTTTCAGCCATTAAAGTTTGATCTTTCGAAGGGGTTATGGATTCATGCAGCTTTGCAAGACACTTATACATACATTGTACATATAAAGAACTCTCAATGCATTTATGAATAAATGTAATAAATGAATTTTAAAAGTTATAAAATGAGCCTTACATCTAAGTAGGAACCCTTACTGGCCCATGGTTAAGAGCTCAGCTGCTAACCCAAAGTTGGCAATTCAGACCCACCAGCAATCTTTGGAGTGCGGAAAATCAAAGCTGGCTATCAGCATCCACAAAGACTGCTGCCAAGGAGATGCTCTGCGGCAACTCTACCATGTTGTTACATGGCAAAGGGGATCAGAATTGACCCTGCACAGAACAACGTCCAGATTATTAAAAAGTCATTATTGTAAATAACATTACAATAAGATTTAACTGTGGGGGACATTGAGCCTTGGGGTGTGTAAAACACACGTTTTGGAGTCAGGTGATCTAACATCAACGTGTCAGAACTGGTGCTCAGTAATCAGGGACGCTAAGTATCTTTTCTAAATTTCAGATTCTTCGACTGGTTTTGCATAAGGAAAATACTGGCACACGGAGATTGGGGACATTCAATCCAATAAGTGAGATCTCCTCACAGCGATGAGGAGGGCGCAGACCCAGGCAGTGTCTGGCTCTGTTGTGCATAAGATCCCTATCGTTCGGAACTGCCTGGATGGCATCAGACAACAATGACAGAAAATGAGATATAGTCTTACTCTTATCCAAAAGACCTGTTACTGGATTGTACTTATAGAAATAATCTGTTTTAGCATATCTACCTTGTTATGAGCATGTTTATCACTACAGTATTATAGAATTTGGTTCACCTTTCAAATCAAAACAAAATAGTATCCACCTCACTGCCATCAAGAGTCAATACTGACTCACAGGGAGCCGCTGTGGGTGCCTGAGACTGTTACAGGAGGAGAAAGTTCAGCCTTCCTCCCACAGAGCCGCTGGTGGTTTATAAGACTGCAGACCATCCAGAGAGAAGTGCACCGCCGAACCTCTACACTACCAGGGCTTATTTTCACTCTCTGATTAATCATAATGCCATAGGCTGAGTCTTCTTTGAAGCTGGCTTCTATTTCAGCAGACAGATCATTAGGTGCATACATTCCTGAACAATGTCAGGAGAGTGCAGAACAATGACAGTGCTCTGTATTCATTTAAGGAGAAATAAATAGCCTGGATACACTGCTTTGAGGAAAGTTCATAAACAAAACACACTACTATGTACTTCTATGGATACACAACTTGTCTGATGAGGCTTCATCTTGCTTAGTTTAGACACTTCATCAGGAAAGACTCACATCTAGAAAAGAACCAAATGTTTAATAAAATGTTGGCTTTGTGAAAAAGAAGAAAACCCTTCTTATATTGACACTTTAGCGACAGGCAAGGGCTCAAGCTGGCAGAAATCATGTAAGTGGTGCAGAGGCTGGCAGTGTGTTATTTGATTCTATGTAAGGTTGCCGTGAGATGCAGTCTCCTGGGGGGCAACTAACAATGACATATTATACACCATCAAAGGAAAAACAGACTAAAGAAGTCATATTTCATGCAAGCATGTAAAGCATCAACCCAATTAAGTTTGATGGATTTTGTACAGTATTTTAATACCTAGATCAACTTTTAAAGAGCTTGGGTTGCACTATAGAGAAATAAGAGAAGTGTTGAACTGCAAATGGCAAAGTCAGTGGTTCAAACCCACCAGCCACTCAATGGGCAAATAAGAGGTTATGTACTCCATTAAGGATCTTTAATCTCAGAAATCCTAGACAGGGGCCATAGAGTCAGAATGAACAGAAAGTCAGTGGTTTTTTTGTTTGTTTGTTTGTTTGAAGAGCAACAAGAAGAAGTCTATATCAAGTACCACACTTTAAAATAGTCCAACTTACCCACTACCATGAGTCCAACTCATAGTGACCTGTGAGGATAGGATTGTTCTCACTGTTTCAGACTATAAGTCTTTCAAGCTATAAATCATCGCACCCTCTTTTACCCACTGAGCAACTGTGAAGTTTGAACTGTGTATCATGAAGATTGCATCCCATTGCTTCTCCATAAACAAAATATAGATGAACCAAAATTAAATTGTCAAAGGGTCTTATAAAAATTCATATGAAGGGAAGAAAACTCAGGACATTAAAAGAAAGCAAACAAATAGAAAACAAAAGCTGAAATGGCAGTTTCTAATATATCCATAATTGGACTGTATGTAAATGAGGGGTGTGACTCTAAAGTCGTAGCATGAAGGAGATATTTGTGGCAATAGAATGGGTCCATGTTTGACTTTTGGTAGTTGTAACATGAATCAAGTTATATTATGACAGAACAGCAAAGCCCTACACACACATTGCACCAATATTTTCCCTGGTTTTCATATGATACATATGATAATTATGATACATATGATAATATGTATAATACATATGATAATTAAGATATATCACTGAGGACGTCTGGGTTAAGGGTATACCTTAACTCTTTGTGTGAATCTATGAGTATTTCAAAATAAAAAGTGTAAAGAAGAGAGAAAATGGTGTTCAAAAGGAAAGTATATGAACATTTTTATTTCACAGAACTTGGTGAAAAGTTTGAATAGCATGAAAATGTAAGGAAGAGGAAGAAAAGTTGAAGATATTAATGGAAAATTGTTTGTGTGAAATACCTAGGTTAGCAATTATAGAAAAGATCATTTAGTAGAAGCAAAAATCATATTTGAAATATTTGTAAAGAGTACATATGTGTTTGTGTCAGGCTGTAGAAAAGAACAAAATTGACATATTGTAGCAACTTATTGTTAAAGAAGTAGAACTTAACTTTTGTGTTTTTAAAAGTCTTATTTTATGTAAGAGAATATGAAAATTATCACTTCAAAGACCTCACATCTTAAGAATAAATATTTAATTCTTGAAAGAATGAAAACATTGTATGATCCATATCAAAGAGCCTATGACAATGAGAGAATTTCTAAAGTATTTCTTAGTCTAGCCCTTATGATAACTAAACCTGTAATAGAACTTACTTCTAAGAGATACTTGACTTTTGGATTTCAATTTTCATCTATCTTCACTTGTCCTGGCAATTAAGTATCTTTGTAACACTATGCTTACTTTGTTGGTGATGGAAAATCATAGAGATAGAGAAAGCTAAGTGTCAGAGATTTTCTGCCTGGACATAGATCAATTAAAACAAATGAACTGAAATAGAAAATAGCATTTTGTGTAACTTTGAGGACAATAACATTTCTTCAAAGTATATCAGAGGTTACTTTAGCCACTTATAACAGAAAATAGCTGTTAAAACTGTCTTTTGAGATAATTTTCAAAGAGCCACACTTAGAATATATAAAAAATGAAGCATTAATATTTTGTTTCTTTATCATCATTAAAATGTATCATCAACATCCAGCTACATGTAGCTTTGATTAGATGCTGCAAATAAAATTATAAGAAGATACTCGTTCTATAGATAGACAAATCTAGCTTCTCCAATAAATCCAGACTCTCTTTATCTCACCAAAAACAGATAGTTAAGTGAAGTTCTGGGATTACCTGTTTTGCTTCTAATAGGGATAATAAATATGAAGAATAAGTATGACAAATGAAATTTCGTTGACATAAAGTAACTAAATTCAGTTTCCCTTAAGAGTTTGATAACGTAATCAGATAGGCAAACTTCATCATAAAAAACATTTTTGAAGTTGTCTATCATAAGTTGTTAGGATTGTCACATTCCTATGGGGATAAATAAAAATATCTGGGACAATGACTCAATACAATGAAAAAGGAACCAAACATATATGCTTTATTCTCAATGGAGCAAGTTTCTGGACTTTGTACCCAACAGATATGTTTGTAATTAATTCCCTGTAATTACCAGAAAGGTGTTTTTTTTCTCTAGCTTTCTTTTCCTCATTTTACAGAGAAGATGAAGTAAAATATGAGTCACCTATGTTATCGCATTATTTCTTCTTATAATGTCTCTCAACAATTAATTAACTCTGTGATATTCAATTTTTTTTCTTATTAATCAAGGCTGATATAAACTCTGAAGCTTCCTGGGGTTTTATTGTGTCAAGACTGGAGTTCTTCCCAGAAGTCATGGAACAGCGGAATACCCAGCAGCTTCCATCTCAAGAGCAGAATATTCCAGGAGATTTGGAAGCTTGGAAGCACGGAAGCACGAATTACAGCTAACTAAGGGTGCGGATAACCGGCGGCTTCAAGACAGTGCTGGGAGATGCAGCAGCAGCCTGCACTTTCTTTGCCTTTCTCCACAGGTTCTACCAGGAATGCTCCCCACGGGGCACTGCCTGGAAATCAAACCTCAGTCTCCCACAGTAAACCAGTCTCTCTCAGTAAACCAGCTTTGCCAGCACCGTAGAGGTGGGAGATAAGCTCAAACAAGTGGTAGAAGAGAATGGAAAAGCATGAAGAAAGGGGCAAGATAATAAATAAATAATATCTGAAGCTTCCAATGTAGATTCAATAATGTAACTCACCTGCAGAGTTTCCCTTTTCACTTTGTTAATTACTTTATTGGGGCTCATACAACTTTTTTACCTTTTTATTTCATTTTTATTTTTTAAATCATTTTATGGGGCCTCATACAACTCATCACAATCCATCCATGCATCCATTGTATGGCAAGCATGTTTGTGCATTTGTTGCCATCATCATTCTCAAAGCATTTGCTTTCTACGTGAGCCCTTGGTATCAGCTCCTGATTTTTTCCCTCCCTCCCCACTCTCCCCTGCATCATGAACCCTTGATAATTTATAAATTATTATTATTTTGTCATATCTTACACTGTCAAACGTCTCCTTTCACCCACTTGGCAATTTTCCATACCACAGGGAAGAGGTTATATGTAGATTCTTATAATTCGTTTCCCCTTTCTAATCCACGTTCACCTTCCCAGTATTGCCCCTCTCACCACTGGTCCTGCGAGGTTCATCTGTCCTGGATTCCCTGGGTTTCCAGTTCCTATATGTAGCAGTGTACATCCTCTGGCCTAGCCAGATTTGTAAGGTAGAATTAGAATCATGATAGTAGGGGTGGGGGTGGGGGATGGAGGAGAGGAAGAAAGCATTTAAGAACTAAAGGAAAGTTGTATGTTTCATGATTGCTACACACTTGCAACATATTTCATGAATACATGACTTGTGACTGACAAGAATCCAATTATAGTATGAAAAATTATAGCAATATTATAAAGATGCATTTTAAAATAAATATTTCACAGGAAAGCATTTATTTTTTAAATAACAAATCATTTCATTGGTGGCTCTTACATATAATTATGCATATATCCATTATATCAAGCGGACATGTACAATTGTTGATGTTCCAATTTCTAAACATAATATTTCTTCTTGAGCCTTTTGATATCAACTCCTCATAAGGAAACAGTTTCTTTAGTTCCATTCTGTGAAATATGCCTTGACAAATAACAGATGTGTTTTAACAGATATTAGGCTTGCAGGATGATCATTCTGTGGCCCCATTGACTTATTTAAATATAGAATTCTTTAAGATTCAGATTTAAATGTGTCTCATATTTCATATAATTGACCTGAAACTTTGCTACCAAAATCAATAACCATACTTGTTCAACTTATATGCTGAACAAATGATTAGATAATGTGAATTATAGAAAGAAAAATGTGGCATCAGGATTGGAGGGAGGTTTGTTAGCAATGTACAGTATATAGATGACACACTTTTGCTTGCTGAAAGGGAGGCACTACTGTTGAAGATCAAGGATTGTACCTCCAATCGGGATTACAACTCAAATGAAGAAAGACCAAAATACTGCTAGACAGCTATATAATAAATGAAGAAAAGGCTGAGGTTCTCCAGGACTTTGTCTTGTTTGCATCCACAATCGATGTTTATTCAAGCAGTGGTCTAGGGTAAATCTGCTGCACAACTCTTCTTTAGAGTATTGAAAAAGTAAAGATGGTACTTTGAGGACCAAAGCACTCCTCACCCAAGCCATGGAGGTTTCCATGGTCTCCCATGTATGTGAAAGCTGGGCATTGAATAAGAAAGACTAAAGAAGAATGGATGCATTTGGATTATGGTACTGGAAAAGAATATTTAAAGTATCATGGGTTGCCAAAAAAGCCAAACAAATCTGTTTGGGAAGAAGAATGGCAAGACTGAGTCTTGCATATTTTGAACAGGTTGTCAGGAGAGACTGGTCCCTGGAGAAGTATGTAATTTTTTGGTAAAGTGGAGAAGCAACAAAGAAGGCCCTCCAGGAGTTGAATTGACACTGTGGCTGCATTAATGCACTCAAGGGAAGGAACAATTGTGAGGATGATGCAGGACCAGGCAGCTTTGGGTTAGAATGGACTATGTAGCACCTAACAACAACAATAACAACTTTGTAAGTGATATAGTGCTACCTGACACAATTTAGAATGCTCATTCCATGTGAAGCAATACTGCTGAAGAAGTAGTGTCAAAACAGGAACAGGCCTATTTACACTCAAGTTAATTGCAGCAGTTTATGGAACAGCAAGATGGAAATAATCAAAATGTTTCCCAGTAGATGAATGGATAAAGAAATTCTGGTGCACACACACAGGATGGAATACTGCACACCACTAAAAATAATGACAATGCCTTGAAATATCTCATGGCCTTGATGGACCAGGAGAACATTCCATCTTGAAATTGCCCACTGACAAAAAAGCAAATACTATACTTACAGAGACCACTGATATAGGAGGGAAATAAATAAATAAATAAACCAAAACAAGATATAGATTCTCATACCAAAAATAACAGCTTCTGGAGATTGTCAAGAAGAGAAAGGGAAAACAAGGGGCATGTAGCACTAGTCAGGTGACAGGTGTTGACGTGGGTGAAATAGAAGATGGTGATCCACAGAGGAGAAACAGGAGTGTGAGAATAAGCAGGGATGGACTACTGAAGGGTTTGATCAGTAACTGTTGAATGTAAACCTGATTAACTGAAATCTAAAACCCCACCTAGTTTACAGTAAAAAATTGTCTTCAAAAAAAATTAATAGTAAAAAATAATGATATAAACGTTCAAAAATAAATAAAGGTTCTATCCGCTTTAATGATTAGAGAATCCACATTTATCTTATATTTCGTTTCCCTATGTAGCCTAGTGTGTGTGTATATATATTTATTTCTTATGATTCACATATAGATTTATTTATGCTATTGCATTGGTCAATGATTATTTAAGTGCCAATACTATATTTGTGGTGTAAGGGTGATATTCAATCTCTCAATCAGGTAATAGCCTGATGGTGCATCCTATTCCACATGCCTTCTCCTAAGGAAGGCAGAGCAAACCTTCCCTTCTCTCTCTGCCTTCACCTTCCCGCTGGTGAGTCACTCTGGAACCTATGTACCAGAGCCCTGTGATTCTTCTACAGTCATTGGATCTACAAGACTTAGCATCCACCAGCCTGAGTTCTTCCAATGTTCTGCATCATTGCATGTGGCTGAGTGATTCTGAGAAGGGACTTCCAGCTGGTATCAGATTTCTGGATTTGAGTTGATAAGAGCAGGAATGGTTTCTTGATATATAATAGCTTCTTGATATAAAGCTTTTTCTTACACATATATGAGTGTAAGTATCTCTGAGTGTGTTTATGTAGTCAACATGGTCTAAAAAACATTTTTAATTATGAAGGCTCTAAGTTATACATTAATATATGATTGAACTAGTTTCAGCCTTTACATTTCCTTTTTAATTTTTAACAATTTTGTGACTTTTTTTTCCTATATAATCTTTAATACCAAGTTGTCCAACACCTTAAGAAATTTTGTTGACATTACCTTTGATATGGCTTTAATTAGATAAAAAATATTTCATGAAACTGATACCTTTTTAAATATTGAACCACATTATCCCAATCATGAGACATCTTCTAACTTATTTAACCTTGGCTTTAATTTTTTCTGGTAACTTTTAAAGGTCCTATTCTTATCTTTTGCATATTTCCTTTTTTAGTTAATATTTTTATTGCTACTAACAATGAAATTTTTCTTTACACTATTCTCATTAACTGGATATTATTTATGGTTATGAAGCTATTGACTTTTCAGTATTAATTTTATTTCCTGGTATCTCACTGAATCCTTATATTTCAGTTAATCTTAAAATTTAAGGATTTTTAGTGTATACATCTCTAAATCTAATAATACAGATAGTTTAGTTTTTCTCTTTTCCATTTCCAATTCATTTATCTAATTCAATTTCCTAGTAACTATAGCAAGATGTTTAAAAATATAGAAGGTAATGGATAGACTTTTCTTGTTCTCAATTTTAGAAGAAATATGCCTCATTTCTCCACATTCGATAAGATAATTTCATTACAAAAGTGTATATTATTATGTTAAAGTAACTATGTCTAATTTCTTGAGTATTTTCAACGGGAATAACTTGAATTTTATTAAATTATTTTGCAACTAGAGAAAAACATGTATCATTATAACCATAGATCATTCACATAGAGTATGATGTTAATAGGCTTCCATACTTTGAATAGTTTTGCATTTCTATAATGAATTCCCTTTGTTCTTGTTTTTTAAAAGACTATTGGATTTGGGATGCTTGCCAATTTGATAAAATCAAATTCTTAAATATCTGTCTCTTTATGTAAAGAAGCAAGAAGATTTCCTTCATTCTTATGCCCTAGTAACAATCTAGGTTCTGCAGATTGGGGATAAGTCTCTTCTGAAACATTTGTTTGTCTCATGTGATTTGCTAATCGTGTTGATTCATGGTGACCGCATTTGCAGTAGATCAAAACATAACCTGTTCCGAGCTATCTTTAATTGTTGGTATGCTCCAGCTAACTTTTAGATTCAATGTACACAGTGAATACTTTCTTACATCTTCCAACACTCTATCAATCAATATTTTGTTTTGATCCATAGACCTTCATTGATTCAGACTCAATGAGTCTTGGCTTGTCTTATTCTTAAAGCTCTGCGGAAACCTTTTCATGGTAGATGACCCTACTGGTATATGGAACATCACTGACTTAACTGCTAGCAATATAGCAACTGAGATGACAATTAACATTTCTTGTACCAACATGGCCAATGAGCAAATGGGGGATTAATTAAAAGGAGGAGAAATAAATGGCTCGGTGTTCCTCTCCTTTCTGGTTCTCAGGTCTCTTGCTTTCTGATGGTCAGACCAGGGTGCAGTTGCCTTGGCCAGTTTCCTGCTTCAGCTTGCAAGGCTCACTTCCTGCAAGACACTCCTGAGGACAAGCCACATGGACCTACCCTGGTGCAGCCCTACTGCTGGAGCAGCTGCATGGAGATGCTTACACTTTCACTAATTCGGCTTTCTTTCGACCATCATCATCATTGTGTGTGTTTTGTGAGAAGGAGGAGGGTTTCTGAACTTGTGGGCTTGGATAGTACTAGGTTGGGATGTTTTCTTGATGTACAGTTGCCCTTTATATATAACTCTTACTTACTTATGAGTTTCTGCGGACTTTTTTCTCTAATGGACCCAGACTAACACAGCAACATAAAGCCATAAAAGTACAACAAATAAATAGTCAATTAAAAAGTTTGTTACTTACCTTGTAGTGTGTTTAAGATGTCAAACAAATGGTCAATGGTATTTGGCTTGTGTTTGTAGGAAATTATCCATTGCACCTAACTTTTCAAACTTATTTGCCTAAATGTCGACAAAAAAGCCTCATTATTTTTAAAAAGTCTTTTCTCTACGGGATTGTGATAGGTAAGGCTTTGTGTTGATCTGGCTGGAATAGGGTTCTCCTCGGTTTGGTAGGACAGGCATAGTGGTACCCTGTGATGAGATCTAACAATGTAACCCTTCCATGAAGACCTGGGCTATGAGCAAACAATTGAAAGAAAGTTTCCTGTGGTTGTAATCTGATTTCAATATGAATGAATACTGTGTTAAGATTGATTTGCTTTTTTGCTCATTCTGGGTACCACATCTGACTTAGCATCTGCCTTTCAGTTCTTTCAACCTGAGACAGCAACCTGCTATATTGCTATACTGGGAGCCAGCAGGAAGCTGCCATTTTACATCCCAGCCTTCAGTCCATTCAACTCTGCATTCAGAAGCCTGCCATCTGACCTGCCGATCTTGGGAGTCATCAATAGCATGCCATCTTACCTTCAGATTCGTTCATCTCTACCACCAAAAAACATGCCATCTGGAGACACAGAACATAACACACAAGGGCGCATAGAGGCCCTGTGAGACAAAGATTCTGTGTGGGCAGATTCTGAGTGAATATAAGCTGCTCTCACAGAGGAGAGTACTCTGAAGCAGGGGAGAAAGCCAGTGCCATGAAATGTGAGCGAACAACTCATAGTCAAACGCCCCAGGCTTAGCTTGAGGGACCACACAGAGAGAAGGAACTATAGGGTGCTGCTTGGAGACTCTGGACTCTGGGTTCCCACCCCATTACTAAAGCTGGGATTGTTGGCTGCACTCATCCAGAAGCGTACTAGGCCCCATACCAGTGAACTGAAAGCAGAGAAGTTCTCTTATGACTCCTGATTTCCCAATCATATCCTCTTGGTGAGCAGATGTCAGGATCCTCTGAACTCCTCAGCAACTGGATAATTGGGGACATTTCCTTGATAAGTCCACACCCATCCACTTCACTCAACCAACCAGTAGCCACTCACTGTATCCATTTCAGGGGAAAGCAAGTTGGGGCATGTGGCAACCATGTGATTGGAGACACTGCCCTCTCAGGGCCTCAAAATGTGCACCAGTGTCCGTCCCAGGCAGAAGGGCATGTACACACACTTTGAGCACAGAGCGCGTGTGCCACTCGGCACTCATTACTCTTGAGCACCCATTTCTACAGAGCTCTCACGAGCACTATTGCTTCAAAGACCTTATTACCGTCTTGCAGTTCCTCTTCATAAAGAGCAGACACTTGCAAGGGGTCCCCCCCCCAAAAAAAACAATATTTTTTCAAAGCTATGCATTTAATATTTTTACAAAACAATCTTATTTTCAAATTACTCTCCATTCCACTTAATACATTTGCCAAATCTGTGATTTCATTCTCTTTGTTCGTTTACTTGCTTTTGTTTTTTGGGGGGAGGTATCACTGCCCTCTGGTGGTTGTGGGAGCTGCCCAGCCTTGCTCCTGGAGAGCTGCTGCTGGATTTGAACCGCCAAGCCCGTGGGCCGCAGTCCCGCACTCAAGCACTATGCCACCACCGCTCAGCCCTGTGATTCCATTCCTGGAAACACTTTTCAAACTCATCTCTGTGGGTCCCTGACGGCACATCCCTTGTTTGTTTGTTTTTCTTCTTCACCTCTTCCATGTCATCAAATTGCTGTTCTTTCATGTCCCTCATTATTCCCAGAAATGAAAAGAAGCTACAAGTGACCAGATTTTAAGGGGAACACCATTGACCGGGGGCAGGGGTTCTTGATTAAAAATTTGGCCCATAACAACAAAAATGTTCATAGAACACAAAAGTAGTATTGTAATATATTTATTTAATTTTAAAATGCCGCAGAACATGGGACAAATTGTTAAAAAGCGAGACATCTGGTCACCTTATGAGTTATGTTGTTTATTGTCCAAACCAGCACACAGAGATGCTTGCATGAGCAAGTACACTGTTGCAGTGGCTGTACCTGGTCCCTGTCTGCCACAAATCAGCCCTGTTGGGACATACACTCACATGCTTTCATTGTCGAATCACTAATCAGAAAGTGCAGTTAACAGTCTGACCTGGTGGAACAAATTCCAAATGCAGCATAAGTCAACATTTTAGTCCATTTGGAAAGTTAACAGATGTATAAAACAAGTTTTGTTTTAGACATTACACCTTTTCAGAAACAGGAAAATCACTCATACACGAGTTTTTCACTTGTAAGCTCTGCTCAAAAATCACAGCATGTTTTTGTAGCATTTTTCCAAAGCAGAAAAAAAAATTTCACAACAGCATGCTATTCTCTTAAATTGGTCATCACACACACACACACACACACACACACACAAGGTTTGGGAGAAACTGCTCTTAGAAAAAAATTTCCTGTGACCAGAGAAGCCTTCAGGTAGCACCATGGGTTAGGTTGCTGGGGGAAAAACTATACTACAAGTACTCCAGCCAGCGGAGCGTTTCTCCGTTTTCTAGGCGGGGTTGCCTCTTCATATTCCCACATTGTCTCAAGTCAACTACCAGACTGCAACAAGGAAGAGAGTGGTGCAGCACTGCCACACTAGTGTCCAAGGTAAGATGTCCGTGCCACCCACCAAGGACAAAGTCAAATAAATAAACAAATAATTCAGCGAGTACCAAGTGCTTCATCAGGAAATAGTGCAACAATTGCAAAATCTCAGAGATAAGAGACAACGTCAAATTGAATAAACAGGAAAATATGGCTCAAGAAAGTGAACATATGGAAGCAAGGCACTCTTTTTGAGTAAGAACATGAGATAGAACTATCTAGTGGTAGGATTCCGCCAGTTCCCACCAGTGTAGCAGAACCCATATTTAATTTTTTATTGAGTTGGGTCAAGTGCTTGTTAAAATGGCACTTGTTTGGGGACTTTGGCTCAGGTCTACTGCCTAAAGGGTGTCCAGTGAACTGTTGCCTGGGACTATCTTATGCTTCCTATAATACTCTCCTTTATTAAGATAGATAGATAGATATTGATATGGTAGGTCTGATTCTGCAACTGCCAGTGAAATATTGAAAGCGTTGCCATATTGCTGACCCAATTATTTGTGTAAATAATGACCAGTCAGTTAGAAGTTTAATCTGTACAAGTCAATAATGAATGGCATAAGTCCATACTTGTGCAACCTCCTTGTCTCAAGTATGATTTAAATCCTAGACTGCTGGCTAAATTAATGACAATCTCAATAGAATTACCTCATTCCTTGAGGAGATGATAGGTAATGTTCTCTAACATAAAATGACAATGGTGTTTCTAGGTCGAACCAGAGACACATAAATCATAGGTACATGTATGGATTTTGAGCTCACAGTTAATTCTCACCCCAAACGAAGAATAATTAATTCTTAGGACATGGTCTCACTTGATTGATAAGCACCCTCATGAAGAGATCCCTGAAGCTATAGCAAAGGTGTCCATCTAACAGCAGTAATAGTGTCTGCATTTGTAAAGGCTTATTCAAGTAAGTAGCCACCTAAGTGAGACTTCAACCACATCCATTTGGATGAAATGCACCAGCATGTGTGATCCAATGATTGCAAATATATCATTCAAATACAGAAAGAAACGTATCAGAGCTCAAATTATGAACATTCCATTTGTAGAAGCCTTACCTATGACAATGAGAACCTAAAATCCAGTGGCAGGGCCCATACAAAGACTGACTACACTCCAATGAACACCCTCTGACCATAGTCAAGGGATGTGAATAATGTTCTTATCAGAGAGAAAGCAGTCTAGAGACAATTTTTATAGTTAGGTTAAATGTAATATTTTATTTCATATACTCTTTAATTTAAAGGTTGTTTCAGTCTGAAAATAAATGTGGAGGGTAAATAAACATAGATTGAGCTTCTAGTGCATCCTTCTGGACACAGACCAAGCATGTGAATGGCCTTGCTCTCATGCAGAATGCATTGGAAAGAGGATTATGGCAGATGTAGCTAGGTTGACATTCAACACCTCATTTGTTCTCCCTTTTAACTCATTTTAAAATTGCTTTAGTTTTAACATTTTCTGATTCTTTTCTATTGAGTTTCTCTATTTTATTTTGTTATTGTTAACTTCTTTGTTTCTTTGGCTTTTTTTTGTTGTTGTTGGTTGGTTGGTTTTGTTTGGGGTGGGTTTTTTGGTATATGAAAACCAGGATGGGTATATCCATTGAGACAGTTTCTGGATAATTTCTTGGGGTTATAGCAGGGAAGGTTGGAGGAAAATGGGAGCAAATTAATAACAATAAGCATAAGAAGAAAGAACATGTTTTAAATTGACTTTGATGATAATGATTGTACAATTCTTATTGCCAAGATTGAACTACTGAATTATAGGATATGTGTGGATTGTGTCCCAATAAAAAAACTGTTTTTAAAAGCCAAGGCACTTGTAATATGGCACTTGTAAATTGACTTCTAAGCTAGAAGTCAATGTGGAAATTACAAATTTCTATTCCTTATTAGTTTTTTAATATTCCTCATGAAAAACTTATCTAAACAGCTTCCATAGTAATGCTCACACCATATATAATTATAAAAATTAGACAGAATTTTCTTTGCATATTTCAAAATTCATTTAACAAAAATCAGATTTTTATGGAATATTACATTTTTATTTCCTTTTGTTTACTTCAGTAAAAAGACATGTATCTTTAAGGAAAAAAATGGCAAGCAACCAGAGGGTGACATATTATTTATGCTATACTTTGTGTTATGCTCCAAATTCCTACCAGATATTATGAGTGAATTGTACAATTATTGTACAATCAGAAGCAGAAAAGGGTTTTTCAAGGATGAATATAGTATGTGCAGAGAATATGTATGTTTCTCATATATCAAGCAAAATGACTATTGTCTACTTGACCTACTTCTAAAGGAATGAGATCCAAATTCTATAGTAAAACTGTGGTTAAGAAAAATCACCCAAAGATATCGCAATAAAAGTGGAGAATATTTCCAGTGCTGTGGTTAATCAAGAACCAATCTGTTAACTATCTTAAATAACAGTTTTCTGTCAAGTATTATTTAACATTTATCCTTAATACTTTAAAACTCTTTCTTAGGATATAATCTTGCTTTGTGTGCCCCTTTTATTGTTCTTATTGAACTATTAACTGTATGAAATAATGAATTACCTTTAAGTATATAATTTTTATACTTAAAATAACCATTAGGGTGGTGAACCAGTTGTTGTTACTTGATTCCGATAGCTGAAACTACCTAATAATTTTAAAAGTTATATATGTATCCCCAAACTGAAGGAAATTTCAAACAAAAATAAGAAAAAAGTCATACAATATGCTAGAAGTATTAAAAACAATATAAAAGCAAAAGGACAAAATGAATAGAAAATTAGAAGCCATAAAAAACAAAAATTGATAATTCAAAAGATCAGCATTAACATTTTAGAGATAGATAAATTATAGGGACAAAAGAACAGAATTGGATTTGTTGAAAAAAATATATTGGTGAATTAGAAGACAAATTCCTTGGCAATGATTTGTATGGGGCACAAGTACAGAAAGAAGCATGAAGGAACCCTAAAAATTATGTGGGACAGAACAATGTGTGTGCTTGAAATTCCAGACAGTGGGAGGTAACACAAACACACATGCATGGTTTTTGAAGATTTTCTTGCAGAAAAATTTCTTAATATCATGAGAAACAAAAATACATTTATCCAAGAATCTCATTAAGCCACATATAAAATATACCCAAATAAATTCACCAAAATACATAATCATAATCAATTATCCAAAATTGAAGACAAATATTGAAAGCAGTTCTAGAAAAACAAAATCCAGACTGAGCCCCAGTGGTGTAGTGGTTGAGTGAGGTACTGTGGCCCACAGGGTTGGCGGTTCAAATCCAGCAGCAGCTCTCCAGAAGCAAGGCTTGGTAGCTCCCACGACCACCAGAGGGCAGTGATGCCCCCCCAAAAAAATGCTATGTAAAATTTTTTGTCTATATTGACATTTCAATTTTTCTTTCATACAGACATGCACTATAATATAGTATAACTTATAGGAACCAAAAACTTTATAAGATTTTTTTCTCCACCAACAAATTAAGAGATAGCTTGAAATATTTATAGCTGTATGCTATGAGAATCAAAGTTGAAAGGAGATGTGTAGAGCTCAATATTTTTGCAAATAATCAATGAGCACATAGAGTATTTATCCTGATGGGTTAATTTTTGTAATTTTAAACACTGTTTTGTAGATAAGTGAATTCTTAGATAAAACATCATAAACTTTTATTCCTGCAATGACAAAATCCAACAAGTAAAATAAATTTTTTCCTTTCTGGGATTTCTTCCAATTGTAGAATCCCTAGTAATTTGAAAATATAAATCCTTGACTGCCAAAAAAATGACTGTAGATGAAAATAAATATCACAGGTAGTCTGCCCTGTCTTCGCTTAATTAAATCTAATACTTCAGCTTTTTGTCCTCTGTCCTGAACTTAAGGAGTTTTGTACCACTTCTTTCCCAGAATAACAGGTTAAATGACTGTTTGACTTTATCTGGAGCTAATTGCCGATCTCATTGCCCTTCTCTCTTCATTAGAAATATTCTCTGAAAATCACATCCAAAGGTGCATTCTAAGTAGTTCTTTTGAAATAAACTAGCTTGAGCAAAGAGAAAAGTGAAGCATGAGGGATTTATAAATTAATATTACTATTCTTTATGGTTATTAAAAGTGTACAGAGTCCATATAAATTTTGGCTAAACAGAAATTATTGCATTTGGAGAATGTCTATTTATTTGCATAAATATCATGTAATAGATTTTGCAGGTGACTATTGTCCTGATTCTAATCAGGGTAACTTCTAAATGCACATTGTACATTGAGGGAAGACGGGTTATCCCTAAGTGTCACTTTAAAATAATGAATCCATTCCTAGAGTTAAAAAATAATAAATATTCATGCCCCACTCTATTGTCCAGCATTTTTTCAGAGAGACATATTGCCTGGTCCATGATGGGTGATTTTTGTACTCATGTTTTGTACTCATTTTGTACTCATTTTTGCCTTCCTTCTATTTTAAACTCAGTGCATCTCCTCATCCCTTCTGGACATCAGAAGAGCTTTGTTTGGGGTCCATCATTGGGAGAGTAACCTAGAAAGTCGGACATAGGTTTCCAAGAAGCAGATGAGACTTGACTGACCAGTGATCCCCTGGAGCAATTGTTCGCCGTATTTCCCTCTGGTAGTGGTCACATAATCTTCAACATGAGCCTAAATTAACACCATGTAAAGAAGGTGTCTTAAAAATTAGAGTTGGCTGTAGATAGGTGATTTAACTGATCAGTGTTTTCCCACTCCATTTCTCTGTAGACCAATCTGCTCTTATTTGTACTTGGAAATCTAAGCCAGCTAATCACTTGTTTTTGTTGGCAATCACTACATCTGTGTGACTACACACAGTGAATCCTAAACACAGATATTTATTTTTTATTCTTTTCAAGTTTTGAATTATTTATTTTACCTCAAACTGTGGCTCTGGGAAATTTTCAAGACTAACTCTGCCTGCTCTTTCCATTAAAACAACAACAATGTGGCAGTCAGGTTCTTATGTTAATTTTATGATTGAGATGTAGGGGTAGAGTCTAGCCTGTTAATCTGGAGATAGCCATTAAGTAGCCAATGAGGCCTCTATGTGGGCATGGCTTTCTCCTGAGACTTCTGGAAAATCTCGCAATATTTCCCTCATGAAGATGAGAAGCTAGCTTCCCCAGTTGTTGGGAGTTAGTCTCAGAGACAATGAATCATGGACAAGGCAAGATGGCAGCGTCTGAGAAGCTGGAGGAGCTGGCAGAGAGACCACAATGGGTTTTCCCTGATGGAACCAGACTTCTGAAGCTGGGGCGGCCACATGGAGACCTCTGCCAGTGATGAGTTGCTTCTGCGGTTGATGGACCCTGAGGCCTGGAAGCGAGGAGGCATATGGAGACCCCCGCCAGCGCAGGGATTCTGCACCCACTAACCTGTGACTTTGTGAGTCGGAAGGAGACTTTATAGACTGATTTTGGGCATATGGGTTAATATCAGACTTATGACTTTGAACTGGACTGGGCTCTAGTCTACCTGGACCACCACAAAAAGCAACCAACCACTTCTAACTGTGACTAGCACGGCATTTTTGAATTCTCTCTCCTAGCTCCTCAGGTCAATGTCATCCCTGCACCTCAAATGTCTTTTTATCACAATGCTCAACAGAGTTTACCAGAATCACTGTGATGCCTAACCTACCTGAATTCAGTTGTTTACATCCACTCCAATTATTTCCATAAGTAAATAAATTTGAGTGGAGGTATAGCTAACTTACAAAATAGTAAAAAGAAAAACAATACATGTTTCATAAATCGGTATAAACATATAGAATTATTCTTTTACTGGGCTCAGATTGCATATCATATATATTCATTTTTAAAATATTAGTGAAAATGATCATTTTTAAGATAAAGCATCTTCTGTTTTGTTTCTCAAATAGGAAAGAACACCTGCTGAGTTCTATAAACATATAGGTACTTAGACTCCTCCCCCCCAAACTTGATGCACCAAAATAGCTTAACGAGACACACACACATTTCTGATGCAGTGTGCTAGAACCAGACCTCTCATGGTATCCTCCTGAACCAAGAGCACTGGCACAAAATACACGTTTCCTATAGTTTCAGACTCTCAGTTGCCATGCCACTTAGTAAAGCAGAATCTCTCCTTTCACCGAATCTCCAGTAATTCAGAAGTGTATTATATTTTCAGAAATGCTTTCATAGAAACATTCACCACACCAGTATTTCATACCTCAGAGTTATGAATCAATAACATTGACCTAACATAGACTTACAACTCTAAAAGTAAAACAATAAAAAAACACTACAATTAATCCTATTTCAACTCATAAGGCTATTCATAAGCTTAGTACAGCTCATAACTCATATGTGTCACAGATTAACATTGCATGTGTTTTCCTTGGCTGCAACCTTTGTTGAAGCACATTGTCTGGCTTTTCTCACTTGAATACATTGGAACTGCCAACGTTTGGGTTCGTGCTTGAGGACTTTCCTGTTTTCAGGGCTGAGAAAGTAAAGCACTTACTGTTGTCGCTAAGGGCCCCCAGTACGTTATGCCTCATAGATCCCACATATCACAGAAGAGAATGCTGGCTGGACCTGCCTCATCCTCAGTGCAGCTACTGTTTGAATACAGCTTATGGAGCCTCACTCCTGGATGCCCAGAATACATTCAGTATTCTTTTCCAGCATTGTAATATTCAAAGTCATCATTTCTTCTGTGATTTTTCATATACATTCCCCATTTTTTGTATATATCTGAGGTGACTAACAGTGCCATAACTTGGGTCAGATAGACCTTAGTCATCAAAGTGACATCTCAGCTATATAATATGTAAAGGAAACCTTTGCAGCAGATTTGATCTGTGCAGTACATAATTTTATTTCTTGATGGATCCTTCACTGTGGTTGTTATTATGTGCCATGAAGTTGGTTGCAGCCCATAGTGATCCTGTGCACGACACAATGAATCATTGTGCACCCTCACAATTGTTCCTCTGTCTGAAGCCATTGTGGCAGCCACTGTGTCAATCCATCTCCTTGCACACCCATCTCCTTGCATACTCTCCTCTTTTCTAGGTGTGATGCCCTTCTCCAAGGACTTGTCTTTCCTGGCATCATGTTCAAAGTACATAAAATTACGTCACTGTCTTTGTATCTAAGAAGCAGTGTGGCTATACTTCGAAGACAAATCAGTTTGTCCTTTAAGCAGTCCATGGTACTTGCAATATTTTTTACAGGTACTACAACTCAAATGCATCTATTTTATTCTGTCACCCTTATTCAATGTCCAATTATCACATACATATAATACAATTCAAAATATGCCTTGGTCAGGCTCAACTTAGTCTTCAAAGTAACATCCTTGCTTTTCAATACACTGAAGACATCTTGTGAAGCAGATTTACCCAATGCAATTTCTTTTTTGATTTCTTGACTGCTGCTGCCATGATCACTAATTGTAGATATAAGCAAGACAAAATCCTTCACAACTTTAATCTTTTCTCCACTTATCATGATGTTACTCATTGATCCTTCATAGCCTTTTATTATAAAGCTAAGTAAAATGAAACCCTGGACAGCTCCAATATTTTCTGTTTATCATGATATTGCCTATTGCTCCAGTTACATATTTGTTTTCTCTAATCTGAATTATAATGCATACTGAAACCTTTGATTTTCATCGGTTAATGTTTCAAGTCCTCTTCACTTCCAGCAAGAGCTAGTGTCATCTGAATATCTTATCCTTTTCATGAGTCTTTCTCTAATCCGAATTCTGTATTATTCTCCATGCATTTTAGCTTCTTGTTTTATTTACTCTGCATGCAGAATAAGTATCAGGAAGAGACACAACCCTGGTGCCCACCTTTTCTGATTTTAAATCAGGTCACCAACAGTCAACCAGATGACAGAGTCCGATAGTCCCCAGTTCAAGAGATGTATATTCCAGGAGCATGGCAAAGCAGGGCTTGAAGGAACCTCAAGTCACAGTGAAACAGCCCATCGTTTAAGTGTCCCTCGAGTAGTGTAGCTTGCAAATCGAGGCACAGGACAATCAAGGTAGCCGAAGATCCAACAGCAAGAGAAAACAAGACAAGGCTCAATGTATAGCTCCTTGTTACATTCAAATGACACTGTTTACTTGGTCCATGTATGCTTCTTCATGAACATGATCAAGTGTTCTGGAGTTCCCACTCTTCACAGCATTATCCATAATGTGTAATGATATGCATAGTTGAATTAATTTCCATAGGCATCAGTAAATGACAGGTAAATATATCTTGGTATTCCTTGCTTTCAGCCATGATCCATCTGACATCACCATCGATGTTGTCATTCCACATAGTCTGAATCTGACTTGAACTTCTGTCATTGCTTTACTGATGGACCACTGCTACCACTGTTTTAATTTTCTTCAGCAAAGTTTTAATTACTTTCATGTAACTTAATCATGCTGCTTGATAGTTTTCACATTTGGAATGTTTCAATTCCCAGAACCTTGGCTTCTTTCTTCAATAGCATCGAGATCACATGGTACCACCTGAGAAGGTCCAAAACTGGTCCAACCTTCTGGCTCTAGTGACTCCATGTATCACAGCCACCTGCTTAGCAAGCTTCCTGCATCATGCAATTATTTGCCCCCATTTGCCTCTATTTTGCTTTTCAGTATTATAATTCAAGGCTTGAATATTCTCTTCCTGTTTTTGTTCTGAGATATGTTGAACACATTCTTCCCTTTTGGACTTTTTATTTACTACTTGACTTTGTCTGCTCAAACTGCTCTGTGAAATGTCCTTTTCAGCCTATTTTACTTAACTTTGTCATTTCACTTGTGTTTTTTATATACAAGAGCAAGACTCAGAGTTTTTTTTCTGATGTCCATTTGAGTCCTTTCTCTTTTTCTGTCTTTTTAGTGAACTTCTTTCTTTCTTTACATATAATGTCTTCATTGTCATCCTACTACTCAACCAATTGGGTCCAATGGGTCAATTCTGTTTTTAACATGGTCTCTAAATTCAGATGAGATGTTAGATAGGGTTCTCTAGAGAAACAAAACCAGGACACTAATAATTCTCTCTATATATTTATATAGCTAGAAAGATATCACAAACAGTTAACTAATCTATAGATCAGTGTGAATGACTCAGTGCAACTTGCACGAAACAGCTAGTAGACTAGCAATCCTTCAAGTCTTGAGGACTGCCAAGTAGTCCTCTGTAGAGTAATTCAGACTATCCAGTCACAAGCAGCAAACAGCAAAGCAGGTCACCAACAGTCAGCCGGATGACAGAGTCCGACAGTCCCCAGCTCAAGAGGTGAATTTTCCAGGAACTTGACAAAGCAGAGCTTGAAGGAACCTCAACTCACAGCAATACAGTCCATGGATTAGGTGTCCCACAGATACTGTAGCTTGCAAATCGGGGCACAGGATAAGCAAGGCAGCCAGCTGATCTGAAGATCCAACAGCAAGAGAGAGAAAGGTGAGGCTCCCTGAGGCATGTCTATCTCCACCCTTCAATTCATCTCACATGTGCTCATCAGCCATGTTATCACAACAAACCTACCTATCTTCATTGGCCAGGCTGGCACAACAAACCTACCTATCACATGTCCCAAAATCATATTTTCTATGAACTTCTTTAAGTTTTCTTCAGCTTAACTTTCATTTGAGTAGTTGATTGTCTGTTCCACAAAGGTCCCTTGACTTTGTTCTCACTGAGCCGCTGCACTGTCTGTTTGCACATGCAAATGTGGTCAGATGGTTCTTGAGCGTTTTGTCCAGAGTTGTCCTGCAAATAATTGCTACTTTTGGTTAAAGAGGGTATTTGTAATTAACAGATCATTGTTAGCACATAACTTTATGTAATATTATCAAGGGCATAGTACACTTTCTGAGTTGAAAGGGGCTGGTCAAATGACTATATTCTGGAAAAAAATTCTAAAGACTTCAATCATTTGATAATATAATCTTAAGTAACTGGAAGTTTTAAAATCTGTATAAATTAATTTTACAGAGCTCTGAGGTTTGCTAGACAAAGTACGCATATAGTTGGCAAGGTCTCAGCTTAAAAAAAAATGAACAAAAACTTTTCTGTTTTCATTTAAGTTTAGGACCACACCCCCCAAATTTTCTTTACTATACAATGCTGACCAAATCACACAGGAATACAGAAAATTGAATATTCAGCACAGTGGTATGTGTAACACAATGTGCTATTAAATATTTATCGAGCACAAACAAGCATTAATTCTACAAAATACAAAATTAGATTCTTCAGTGTCCCAAGCCAGTAATGAAGGCAACGTAAAATAGTAACACCTATAACAGAATGCACTGCTACACACACACACACACACACACACACACACACACACACTTCTCTACCTCAGATCACCTACTTTCTTTCTTTTTTGTTTGTTTGGTTTTGGGCGGGGGGCATCACTGCCCTCTGGTGGTTGTGGGAGCTACCCAGCGCTGCTTCTGAGAGCCGCTGCTGGATTTGAACTGCCAAGCCTGAGGGCCGCAGTCCCGCACTCAACCACTTACGCCACCAGGGCTCAGCCCCTCTCTTGCTTTTCTTTTTTTAATGTGGCGTTGGACCAGGAATTTATTTAGTCTCCCTGGGGAATTAGTCTTACAGTATTTCACACATGATCAGCACTTTTTATGGCATTTTTTATATACCTGAAAATTATCAAATAGTCAAAATAGTAGGTTTATTAATTCTGGGAAAATTTCCACGATTTTTCTGGAACTTAATAATTGTGTTGTGGCTTGACTAAAAGCAGTCTGACTCTAGAAACAGTCTCTTGTGATGTAACAAAATTTGGTATTGGCTAGTATGCTAGAAATCTTTGCTTTAATTATGAATAATGACATATTAATATTTATAGTTTACCAATTATCAGGGGGTGATCAATCCTCTGATTTACTCACAGTCGGTTGTGTAGCGATGATTATTATTTATTATAACACCGATATAGAGATCATGAGAGAGAGAAAAGAGCATTAGAAGTTACATATATATCCTTCATAATACATGCTCACCACCGCCCCGCTAGATGGTCCCCGTGGAAAAGGAGACAGGAGAGCGGCAGTCTGGAGAGAAGCAGGTTAGAGCGGGCAGGCTTCTTTCTCTATCTTATGTCCCATCCCTATATCCCTCTGTAGCCAAGCCAGGCCCCTAATTCCAGGCAAGGTTATAAGTCACAGGAGAGGGCTGTCTTAAGGACTATATGGTGATAAGAGGAGTGGTCTTAGGAATGGCACATAACTATGTGAAGAGGGGAGTGATAAGATCAGACCCTGGAGGTCGTTAAACAGGTGTCAGATGAGGAGTCTTTGACCATGGTTCTTGAAGCCCTCCCATAAGCTTCAAAGAAAGGGAGTCATCATCCTAACAGCAGGGGAGTTAGTTCTGTAGTGAGACAACACAAAGGGACCTTCAGAGAGAATAACTAACTTAATATCTAACTTTAGAGAGAATTACTAACTTAACTTCCATAACAAATGCTGGTAAACAGTTTGCTTAACATTTGGAGTATAATAATTGTGGAAAAGTTCTGTCTTCATCCAACAACCAATGATTTTGAAATTAGAAAACACAACTTCTTAGTAAAATTGTTCAAGGAGACTGACCAAGAAAGAATGGTACGGTGGAGGTATTTTAATGATTTTCATAATTCCAAAGATATTTTTCATGTTCTGAAAATATCAAGTACAAAAATAACAAGAATAAAAAAAGCTCTGCTGAAATAAAATCCTTGATTTTTCCAAGAAAAGATTTAAGAAATTCTTTTCTGAGTTGACTGGTACCTCTGTACATTCTCTGTGGAATTCTGTATATCGGTCAACCATGATGCTCATCAATACTAATACAAACTGTGATAATATATTCATTTCATTTGTTGTCTGTTTTGGGTTCAATTGTGTCCCCTAAAAAATGTGTTTTCAAGCTACATTCCCTAAACTTGTGTATGTGATCTTATTTGGAAATAATGGTTTATGTGCTATGTTAATGAGACCATATTTGTGTAATTTATATCTTACATTTAATCATTACTGACATAGAAAAATAATAGATCAGACATCAAGATAAGCAAGCAGAAATGGGAAAATGTGAAGATATGCAAGCAATGCCTAGAAGAATACTTGAGGAGCTGAGACAAGAATTTCCCCTCCCCTCCCCTCCCCCACCTCTCCAGCATTTACAGGAAAGCCTTTCCTGACAGGTTCCCTGAATTTGAATTTCTAACCTCCTAGCCTGTAAGAAAATAAATTTCTGCCCACCAAAACTACCTACTGGTATCTTTTCCTGTTATATCAGTAATAGGAAAAGAAACATTGTGACTATGTTGTGCTGTTTCATTTGTAATAAAGTTGTGATCTGATACAGTACATTCAGTGAGAGAGTAGAAATGTGTGGTAGAGTCAAGGTAGATCTGGAGGGTTTGAAAAGAGTGATGATAGCCAGGAGCTGTTGAATTAACTGTTGAAAGACATACGTGAGTGTGTTAGTTTGTGTAGGCTAGAGAAACAAATTCATAAACACACATATGTATATGAAGGAGAGGTCTATATACAAGAGGAATGGAACATTGAGAAAGCATCCCAACTCACTCCAGTCCAAGTCCATAGTCTGATATTAGCCCATATGTCCGAGACCAATCCATAAGTCCTCTTTAGACTCACGAACCATAGGAAATAATGCCAGGACAATTACAGGCTAGCGGGTGCAGAGTCTTGTGTAACCAGTGTTGGCAGCAGCATGTCAGTGCTGACAGGGCCTCCTCAGGGGCTTCTGAAGCATCTCAGCACTGGCAGGAGTCTCCATGTGGCTTTTCTGGCCCCAGAGGTCTGATTACATCAGGATAAGCCCATGTGGCTTCTCCCCTGGATCTTCCAGGACTCAGGGTCTATCAGCATGCTGTCATCTTGTCAAGTCAGTGGTGTGTCTCCAAGCAACTGAGTCGATAGTCTCTCACTTTCATGGGGTAAATATTTATTGCGAGATTTCCCAGAACTCTCAGTGAAAGCCATGTCCATGTAGAGGTCTCACTGGCCATCTCCAGATTGGCAGGCCAGACTCCCCCCCCTACATTCTTAATCAAATTGGCACCAGACTGCCACAGTGAGAGTATAAATGAGACAGCCAATCATCCATTCATCATTTAACAAGTAATCTATTCAAGGTAATCACTTTCTTAGATGCTGAGAAGATCAAATCAAATATACAGATGTGTTCTTTAAAGGAGTTTAAATTCTAGTATAGGACAATACCAAACATTATATTTAAATACCAGTTTTTACAACTCAGCAGCCTCAAAACCTCCTATCATTCTGTCATATTATATAATGTGTATGTATAACAATGTTTTTCTTAAAGAACAAAGAGAAAACAATAATCACCAGTAAACTTCCCATAAGCAAACATCACTTTTTTCCCCCCAGGTTACACAGAGGAGTCCTTGAATCAATATTATAATGTATATGCAATTTCTCATTTCTTTTAAAGGACTTATTTCTTTTGTTAGACATATTGAAGAGTTTTCATAAGGTGTTTTATAATCTTCTGTTAAAGCTTCTTAATTTGCCCTATTTTTTATGGAAGGGCAAATTTGAAGACTGAGAGTCAGATTTTGAAAGTTGGCTTTACTTAATGTGAAAAACATGGAATCTTTCGGTGTTTAAGTGAAGTCAGTCTTGATTTTGGTTTATTCTGCAGTACAATGCTAAATCTTCTGCATACATATTGTGTTGTATGAACTTGGTTTTCACAGGTCAACTTAGTCATCCAAGTCCAACTCAATGTCCAGTAGATTCAGGATCTAAAAAAAGACTTCATAGTGTCAAAACTGATGCTGAGTGCAATCACATTGCTGAAATTCCCCCCAAATTAGTTTAAATAGATACAGATTAGAAGGAATATTAAGGACCAGGGAATACCACTAATGGAACAACCACACCACGAGTATGGAACACAACCTCTAGGGACCACTCTACCCCAGGATGCAGAAGCTAAGTATGCCCAACCCGAGAGTGTCTCACTCCCACAGAACCCCTCAGACAGGAGCAAGAGTGACAGTCCTCAGCCTGGAACTCTGTTTTCTACCACAGAACAGTCAAAGGGACCCCAAACATCCCACACCACGTGGAAGCTGGAGTCCCACCTCATAATACCAGATCACTCTTCACAAGGAAAACAAGATATTTCTTCCACAATCCAACTGCATGAGAGTGCAGCCACAACGGGAGAAGACTCACTTATAGATAGAGGCTTCGGAGCCTTACAATGCCATTTAGAACTGATCCACAGGGCTCCTAAGACTGCAAGTCTTAATGGAAGTATCTTCACCTTTTCCTGAGTTTGAACTGCCGACCTTATGGTTAGCAGCTCAACACTTGCTGCTGTGCCACTTGCCAAAATACAACAATAATTTCATGAACTACTCCTGAGCATAATGGACAAACAGCAGATATGCAGAGAAGGAGTATCTCTCAAGCAACCTCAAGCTAAAGTAAGAGGTCAGGCACAGAACATATCCACGATTCCAGTCATACGAAGATCTCGAACAAGTGAAATTATTCCATGGCTGAAGAAAGTAAAATAGCAATTGCCTATGTTGACTATAGAAATCAGAGCAGCAGATTGGATAGGAAACTTCAAAACAAAATTTGTACCTTTCTTGATTTCTTACTATTAAAAAATTCCCTAGTTCCTGCAGAGACTGCTCCAGCTCATGGATCCTCGGTATAGGTTACACTAAAGCTATATTCCAAACATTTCTAAATGGCTGTCTTTGCAAATTGAATCTTGAGTTCATTCTTCGAAGGTCCTTCTGGGCAGACTCGACCCTCCAACCTGTTCGTAAGTAGATGAGCATATCGCCATTTGAACCACCTGGGCCTCCTCAATGCGGATGACACTGCAATATAATAAAGAAGCTTCAAAGAAAATTGTGAATTCAAGCTGAGATTTATAATCTAAAGCAATGCTTTAGCGATTTCCCCTCACATTCCTTTAACATACAACTCCTTCCACAGTAAATGTATAATGATATATAAATACTTATTTTTCCACTCTATAAAATGGTTTCAGAATTACTTTTTCCACTAATGTTTTAATTTTTGCAAATATTTTTTTCATCTTTATTCTTAATAATGTTTGCATTTTTGCATATCCTTATTTTTGTTTGAATATAAGAATTATACTAAGGACATACAATTGGGGGATTTTAAAATTATTAAATTATTTTTGTTAATTTTTGTATAAGACTAATGTATCTTTTTTTGGAGTGGGGGGCATCACTGCTCTGGTGGGAGTAGGAAGTCCAACCTTGCTCCTGGACAGCTGCTGCTGGATTTGAAACGCCAACCCTGTGGGCCACAGTTCCGCACACAACCACCACGCAACCGAGGCTCAGCTCCAACTAATGTATCTTTATATTTTTACACTATTAATTGCTTTCTCTTATAATATTTCACTGGATAATACCTCTAACTGTACACCTTAATTGGGAGTTATTATACCAGGGGGTCTTTAGATACATGTAGTAACATTTTAAGTGTCACAAGCTGGTATGGGGTCTGGGGGGGAGGAAAGCTATGGGGATTTGGCTAAATTTCCAAGATACTAGTAAACAATTGACAATGAACAGACTGTTTTTGAAAACAAAGAATTATCCACCCCCAAATGTCAATAGTCCCAGAGTTGAGAAACCCTATGCTAAATCACAATCAAACAGTGACCACTCCTGGTTTCTTGGCTACCTAGAAATGTTTCTGATACAGCTCCACTAAGTACAAATTTCAACTTTAAGGTGGTTGTTTTAAAACTTACTTTCTTTTTCTAGTCTCTGGAACCAGCTAAGTAGCACTGTGATTATCTCAGCATATGAAGTTTATTGAAATTGCCTAGTGAATTCCTCTGGGTGTGTGGAAACCAAATGATATTATATCTTAGAAATGTTATATCTGGGAGGAGATGTAAGGAAACAACAGAAGTTTGTAAGTTTTAATGCTAAAAAAAGAATTTTAATTAAAAATATGATCTGTGAACTTTCTTGACCCGTTAATCAAATCTTGATATGTATGTTTGAGTGTCCATCACCTGTCTACCAGCTTGTCAGACCATGGGGCCGTATATGCTGCCATGTTGTTGGCAGCTATGCCACTTGTGTTTCAAAGTCTAACAGGTGAGTGCGGGCCAGCAGGTTTCAGTAGCACTTCCATAGCATGAAACACTAGGAATAAAGAGCTAATGATATACTTCCGAAAATTAGACAATGAAAACCTTGTCCATTATAATGGCAAAAGAAGCAGTCTTACCCATGGCGGGAATGACAATATTCCATCTGCTCAAGCATGACAGTGATCAGCAACTGACTAAGTCACTTTCTGTGATACATCAAGTGTATCACTTTCTGTGATACACCAGTCAGAGGCACCTCCGTGGCAACTAACAAGAGTGCTTCCATGTGAGTGTGAGTGTGTGTGTGTGTGTGTGTGTGTGTGTGTGTGAAGACTGTACTGATGCAGTTTAGTTTGCTAGTTTTTCTAGATTTAGTAATGGCAAATTGATCTCTTAATTTTTGTCTGGAAGGTAACTGAAGAGATCCAAGTGTCCATAATATCGCTAAACATCAAAGTATTTCTTTATAACCAGTTAACATAGTGTCAATATCCACAATATTCAATTTGATTATAGGACATCTAATGCTTTCACAAGCAATTTCTAAGAATCCTTGGATCATTTACCTATGCCAGATTGTTATTTTGGAGTTCACATATGAGGAGGTTTTAAAAAACTATTTTAAAAATGTCCCCTTATCTTTTAATACCATTTCCATAAACATTTTGAAGTCTCTTGTTGAGCTTTTGAGGATTGAAAATTTAAACTCTTTGAGTCCTTGCCAGTTGATATTAATGCAACTCAACTGTAATAAAGTATCGATTACAAAACATCAAAACCTAGAATTGATTTAATCTAAAATTCAAATATTGTAATTAATATTGATAGGATAAAGCTATTAGGACTTCCAAAATGGCATTTAAAATATTAAAGAAAGATAAATTTGTTCTTAAAATGTTTCACAAAAAAGTGTTCCACGATTTGAAACATTTTATATTATTTTAATCTTTAAGCATGCTACATTCCTTTTATTATTTAAAGAATACTTTATTAATTTCTGTAATCAAAACCATGTAGATAATACATTACATGTTTAATATAGCACATTGTCCCTGTACAAATAGAAAAAAAGTAAGTTTAACATTACTAGACCAAAATGGCTGATAATTTCAGCACAATGCCAACTTAACAGAGTACAACTAGGATAGATATTCAAAGTTGGCAACACAGCTAGAATTTCCAAAATTTTTAATTTTATGTATGCGAATATATGCAGCATGTAAATATATATACATGTGTAAATGTATATAACATATATAATAATTTCTCTATGTACAGAGAAACCAAGCATATTGCTATGTATTAATAGCTGCAACAGCTTTTCCAGGTTCTGACATCATCTGAACAGAATCATAGAGCTATCTAATACACTGCTACACACATACAAAAAAATATAGGACAAGACTTTAGAAACAGCAAAGTTCTGTAACTGTTGTGGTACCTATCACCATTTTTGTGTGTGTGTTCTGTTTGTTTTATTTTCACCACTTTTATATTAACTTCTCAATCATCATGTGCAAAGAAAATTTCTAGAATAATATAATGAAAGACAGCTCTGACATAGCACTGTCACTATTACATTATCATAAAGCATTTTAGAGATATTTTACATTCACAGAGATGGGATGCAATGCTGCCCTACATCTATAATCCAAGGGCACAATTAAAAGGCATTATTTGAGACTTGATTCTACTTTCCCAGCAGAGGATCCAAAGGATGGTGTGGCACAGCTCTGATATTACAGTTTGACCCAACTACATGTGCCATTATCGAAACATGTCACTTTCTATGTAAGGCTTCACATAATTGTTGGAATCTATTGCCAAATGAGGCTGAATAGCTAAGACTTTTGCTCCTGTTTTAAAAGCATGCCTTGCATTTTACTATCAATATTTTCAATGATTTTTTCAGTAATCATATACTGAAAAAGTTAGAAAGAATTGATGTGCAGCAATAATATTAATGCATAATAGATGTTATCTAGTTTTATTTTGTAACTTCTTTCTTTGGCAGTTATTTGCCACATCTTGATAATGATGCAATAGACTGAGCCCAGAAAAATCTCCATCTACATTTCATGTATTATTCATATTAATTTAAAAAGCAACTAGCTTTCAAAGGGTTAGCTCCAGAGAACAAAATTTTATGGTTGCCTTTAAATTATATTAACATAGCCAGGAGCTAAGGACTTTAGTTGTATTAAACATAACCTAAAGCAAATTCTAATCTGTTTGATAAATGCTTCATTTTCTCAGTAAAAGCCTTTTCTAAATGTCTTATGACATTTTAGAATGCACGCAGGGTTACTATGATTGCCTAACTTCAAAATGAAAGTAGAGATACCAGCTTTCTTTCATAATTTTGCTCTGACCAACCGAAGAGGAGATCAAATTCTTAGCCAATCATAGTTTCATGTGACCATAAATACAGAACACATTAAAAATCTCTACAGTTTTTTAACTTACTTTAAGATTGATTGTCTTGAAAAATTCCCTGTGTAATGTTAGATTATAAAAGTTTTCCCTCCCTTGAATGTCACGAGATAGTTGAGTCTGTAAGGTGTCACATGGTTGTGCCACAATTCTTTGCAGCAAAAAGTTGTTTAATCAACTAGACGTTTAAATATCTGCTGTCCACACTGTAATCATGAAGTGATTGTTTACTCATTGATTAAGGACTTATTTCTATAGTGTTTGACATATGCGTTTAAAGCTGGCTCTAACATATCCTTTGGAAATCTTGATTACAGAAAACCTTGTCTAGGATCAAGCAAAAGGGTAGGGATGACTTCAGGGTGTTGATCTGAACTCAAACAATAATACCAAGGTTGATTCTCCTTTGTGTTTCCCCTTTCTGGTGCCCAAAGACTGTCAGAATTGCACTATTTCATGACTTCTTATTCATGTCAACCAGAAAAATTAGGTCTGTATCCCAGTATCTCCACACATATCCTCCAGTATACAGCATTAATTGGTCAGTTTAAAATCATGTGAGCCTAGTGGCATAATGGCTTACAATGGGGACTATTCACCCACAAAGTCACTAAGGCAAAACCAGTAGCTGCTTTGCATGAGAGAGACATTCTCCTGTCAAAAACAGTCACAGTCTCAGAAGCCCAAAGGATCAGTTCTGCCTTACCTGTTAGAATAATTAGGAGTGGGAATTCAGATAACATTGAGTTTGGTGAGAATTGTCCTGTCTCAGAAACAATTGGTCTCACCACATACATTGATCGCTGAGGCTTGGGGTTTGGGCAAATTTCAAGTATAGAGGGAAGACTCTTTTTGAGAACACATGGACTAAGAGTGCTTTGGGCTCATGGTGTCTGTCATCAAAGGGAAGAGGACAGATATTGTGTATCAAGAATACTAACAATCGTCTCCTAGTCGCCTTGTAAATGTGATTCTATACAAATAATAGCCACCATTATTCTGATTACCATGAAAAATGATTCCCAGGAATAACATGCATATTCTGAATGATGATAAAATTATTTAGTTAAAATTTTCAAAGCATCTATAATTCCATAATTGTATATGAAATGGTTCTAAATATGTAAATTAAAATATAGCATTATATAAATTGAAAATGTTATGTTATTTAAAATAAATTTAAAAAATAAAATTCAAGGAACTTAACCATATTTTTTCATTTCTTTTGATTCCTATAAATTAGTATCAGTATTTAACAATATCCAGATATTTTTCTTCACATAAATAAACCTGGAAATACCACGGTAATGGTGTAGCTCCATTATATTATAAACATTTCAATCCTCAAACTAGAATTTGATGCTCTAGGGTAGATGCTAAAAAGTTAGTCATCAATGTGGAATTTCAACACACAGAAAAGAACTTATACAGTTCCTCTAGAGATTCTTTCTCCAAAGTCTGATTCATCCTACCCACCTTTACACCATTCTATTGAGCTAGAAACAGAGCCAGAGTTGCCAAGAGGTGAAAAGTGAGTTTTAAGTGTGCATGTTGTCTTCCTAAATAATACAAAGGTAGGTGAGAGAGAGTGAAAAAGGACATAGATTTGAAAGCAGCATGCTCTGAGAGAAGTAGAAATGAAAGAATTCATAATCAGACTCCAGAGTGTTTATAATTGACACATCCACTATGGTTTGGGCAGCAGTTTTGTTGTCTCATTTGAAGCATGCAAGTGTTATTAAGTGAGAAATAGTCAAATCTTTTTAAAAGTTGTTTATCCATAGGAGCATCAGGCACTCCTCTAAATATATTTGCCTCAAATTAAAAGTTAGATTAACAAACCAATCTCATGTACCGAATTATATATCTCCTGAACAGAAACACTCAACCAGTAAAACACTTTAACATTTGAGTTCTTTTGTTTTGTTTTGTTTTTGTTTCTGTTTTTTGTTTTTGGGCATCACTGCCCTCAGGTGATGGGAGTAGGAGGCCCAGCCTTTGCTCTGTGGAGCTAGAATTGAACCTCCATCCCAGTGGGCCACAGTCCCACCCGCGCACAACCACTACGCCACCGGGGCTCAGCCACATTTAAATTCTATAGAAAGATATTTTGTTAAGGAAAGGAGAGTGAATTGTTTGTTAAGAAATATATAAAAATCAATGGATAATTCATTGATCAAAATCAGTAGGCAATTCATTGATCACAGGCAAACCATGGTTGTAGATGTCACTAATTTTGACACTGTAGAAAAGGTTCCAAACTTTGAAATTATGCCTGTGGCAGTCATGTCCTTATGTTAATTTTATGATTGTAATATAGGGGTAGAGTCTAGCCTGTTAATCTGGCGATAGCCATTGAGTAGCCAATGAGGCCTCTATGTGGGCATGGCTTTCTCCTGAGACTTCTGGGAAATCTCGTGATATTTCCCTCATGAAGATGAGAAGCTATCTTCCCCAGTTGTTGGGAGTTAGAGAGATGATTAATCATGGATGAGACAAGCTGGCAGCGTTCAAGAAGTTGGAGGAGCCGGCGGAGAGACAACACAGCTTTGCCCTGATGGAGCCAGACCTCTGAAGGTGGGATGGCCAGATGGAGACCTCTGCCAGCGATGAGTTGCTTCTGCTGTTGATGGACCCTGACCCCTGGAGGCGAGGTGCCCTGCCCACACCGGGATTCTGCACCCACTGACCTATGACTCCATGAGTTGGAAGAAGACTATATAGACTGATTTCGGGCATATGGGTTAATATTGGACTTATGACTTTGGACTGGACTGGGCTGGGATGCTTTCTCCATGTCCCATTCCTTTTGTATATAAACCCTTTCCTTATATCAATATGTGTGTCCATGAATTTGTACCTCTACTCTACCCGGACTAAGACAATGCCTATAAGCTATTTTAAGCATCTTGCTTTAAAATGGGTCAGCAAGATTGAAGACCAAAATCTACAGCAAAGGATGTTTCTGAGCACATACAAATATGAGTAAGCACCTACAATTACCCTTTATATAAAACTATAATACTTTGCTTCCCTGAAAAACAGCTGTGAAAGCATGAAACACCCCATGACATGAAGGGAATAGGAAACCATTATGGTGAGTCATACAAAAACCTAGTAAGCACCATAAACACACCGGAGACAGGAAGTGGCTGCAAACCACGTGAATGAGTTGGAAAGGGAATCCAGTCTCCTGTGTGGAAGGTGAACAATGAAGCCACTACTGATGGTACATTTATTATCTGTGGCATACTGTAACATATTTAATTATTAATTGAGGCTGAGCCCTAGTGGCGTAAGTGGTTGATTGTGGGACTGCAGCCCGCGGGCTTGGTGGTTCAAATCCAGTGGCAGCTCTCAGGAGCAGCACTGGGTAGTGCCCACGACCACCAGAGGCAGTGATTGCCCCCCCCCAAAATTATTAATTGAGTATGTCAAATGAAATCACAATATCATTCAATGTATTTAATGTATCACAGAATGTAAATTATAATTTCTGCCAGTCAATTAAATTAAAGACAACACTCAAAGAAGTAAGAAACAGACCAAAAACATAAAGATGCTCTCAGATATATATTCTTTTTTTTTTGATTGTTGAGTTTTTTTTTAATTTATCATTTTATTGGGCACTCACATTGCTTTCCATCATACGTAGTTCAGTACATAGTTACATACACTGTGCCAAGCACCCCCACTTGCTTGTCCTCATTGACGGAGTGGAGAGAGGAAGCCAGCTGTGAGGATCTGCAGACTGTCCCATATATATTCTTGTAGCACTGTTTGCAATGGCAAGAAGCTGAAAGTAGAAGAATACATAAAGAACTTGTGGTAAATAAATTAAATAAATAAATAAAAAGAACTCTTGGTACATAAACACAATGGAATATTATACTTCCCTGAAAACCAGCTGTGAAAGCATGAAACACCTTGACATGGAAGGACTAGGAAACCATTATGGTTAGCAAAGTTAGTCAATCACAAAGAAAACATCCTGTGTGGGTGTGTTAGTCTGGGTAGACTAGAGAAACAAATTCATAAACATGCATATGTATATAAGGGAGTTTTATATAAAGGGTATTTGTACATTAAGAAAACATCCCCACCCAGTCCAGTCCAAGCTCGTAAGTCCATATTAGTCCTTATGTCCCATAGCAATCTATGTCTTCTTCAGACTCATGAAATGCATGCAATGATGTCAAATACAGAAAGACCACAAGCCAGTGGGTAGAAAGTCTTTGGATCCAGTGGTGTTTAAAACATCTCAGTGCTGGCAGGGGTCTCTTCATGACTTCTCCACACCCAGGACTGCATCAGGGTAGGTCAGTGTGGCTTCTCCTTAGGAATGTCTCGCAGGAAGTGAGTCTTGTCAGTCAAGTGTCTCCAAGGGAGTGAGTAGTGAGAGATGGTGTCTCCTTTCTCTAAGAAGGAAGTAACACATTTCCCAGAATTCTCAGGAGACAACTTTCCCATACAGGGGGTCTCATTAGCTATCTCCAGATTGACAGGCTAGTCTCCACTCCATCACTCTGAATCTTCAAATTGACACCAGATTAGGTGACCACCACAGTCACTACAATCAGGATAAACAATGAGAAGAAGGCAGGATTCTACTCTCATGACATGTAATTTTTTAATACACTCTTCCAAGCAACAAAAAAGTGAACCTGCCCAGTATCCATGGACCATATATCACCCCCTTTACAATGTATATCTTAAAAATCTTTTCCACAGAGGAGATGTCACCTCAGCTGAGGTCAGCTTTTCAAGATGTGGAGAGAGAGAGCAAAGATTTGAGATTAATTTGCTGCCATAAAACATCGTGCTAATGTCACCCCAAACCAAGAGACACTCGTAGAAGAATATGAGGCCCTTACAAGAAGTTCAAGGCAAGATTGAGGAAGAAGGCTTGTGTGTCTTACATTTTTGTTGGTGGGTAAACTGGGAAGTGCAACCACCCACCCATCAGAGAAAAGTGGAAGCCCTATATCCATTTGCAGGCTCCCCACATGAATTATGTTTCATGTAAATCCCTCTGATCAAAGTCAAAGGACATGAATAGACAGAACTATAAAGACAATTAAGGAAGATGTGGTAAAAGTTAAAATGTAATGCTCCATCCTTTGATCTCCCTTCTGACCTACTTAAACATTAATATTTTCTGTTTTCTCTTTGATTGAGGTTTTCTGATACTGTGTGTAGCCATTTTTGCTTGTTTGTTTTGTATGATTGTGTTTTGTTTTATATGATTTTCTCTACAAGAAATCCAAGATAGGTAACTTGGATGGTCAATAGCAGAATGCAAAGAAAGAGTTGTGGAAATAAGAAGCAAACAAATGCATATGAGAAGACAAGTTTTTAAAATTGATTGTGGTAATGATTGCACAAATCTTAATGGAATTGAACAAATAAGATTATATGACATGGGAAAAAGCCTATTATGAATTATAACTTCATATCAATAAAGAGTACAGACAATAACAAGTGTTGACAAATCTGTGGAGAAATTGGTAAACTTTTCAATGATGCTGTGTATACAAGGTTATGCAAACTATGCCTCAGAAACAGTTGGCAGTGCTTCAGAATGTTAGCTATATACTTCTCAGCTTTGATTTTGTGTTTTATTTTGATACTACTATTGATATTTTGCTTGTTTTCTTGTTATATGAGTTGATTTATGTGAAATACAGACAGGTTAGTCTATGGAGACTACTGGATTCATAGTTTCTTTGGGTTGGGGGGAATAAGGAGCTAATAGCAACACGTACAAGAAAGAATAAAATACTCATTGAGTGATTGTAGTGCTGATTGTACAAGCCTTTTCAATATGTTTAAACCATTGTATGATATGTGAATTATATGTCAATAACACTTTTTAATGGATTTTATTTCCAGCATATTTAGGGAACAAATGATGTAAAGAGTTTCTAAGTTGGTCTTGTTTCTATACAGATATATAGTAAATTCATTTGCTTGCCATTTCCTTAGAATATATAGTTTTAAGGTAACAATAAATTAAACAATAATGTTAAAGTTCAATTACCTGTGAATTTGGAAATCACATGTAAAACCTACCGAGGCTAAATTTCTGGGCCCCTACAAAAATAAACAAAACATGAGTGTCTTTCATCTCTTGTGGAGAGGAAAACCATTTTTTGGCTAATTTACTTTGTTTAGTATTGTAGTATTAAATTTTAAGCAAGTTTTCTAAAGATTATCATTCAGATATCAACAACTAAAAATATTTTCTTTTCTTTTTGTTAAAATAAAGCAGTTCCGGGCTGAGCCCCGGTGGCGTAGTGGTTGTGCGTAGTGGTTGTGCGTGGGACTACGGCCCACTGGGATGGAGGTTTAATTCCAGCAGTGGGGCTGGGCCTCCTACTCCCACCACCGGAGAGCAGTAATGCCCCCCCCCCAAAAAAAATTAAAATAAAGCAGTCCTAATGAAAATCAATTCACCTTGCTTTTAAAAATATCCATTTATAAGTCAGAAATATGAAATTAATTTTAAAACAACTTTCAAAAACATGAAATATATCTGGAGAACCATAAATGTTACATATGAGGTAAAATTATGTTGCAGGAAAGTTTTATAGCAAACTACTATAGATGATTCTTTAAATCTATATTTCATTTTTATATAAACTACTTCCAAAGAGATAGAAAGAGTGGAGAAAGAAAAGAGTATACTAAAATCTATGTAGCAGATTTTACTCGTCAAAAGAGTAAAAAGAGAACCCTTGGAATAGGATAACATTTTTGACAAGGACACAACAGACAAGATAGTAATCTCTAAAATCTACAGAAAACTGCAATACCTCAATAAGAAAAGAGGGGGAGGGAATTGCACGTGGAGTTAGCCCCTGGTGAATCCTTCCTGACCCTAGAGAGTTCAGGAAGATGAACAGCCTTGCTATCATGCAGAATGCACTGGAAGTGGATAATAGCAGAGCAGCTATAAATTTGGCACCTTATCATTTGATCTCCCTTTTGGCCCATTTTCAATTTGTTCTCTTTTTTGCTATTTTCCACTTTTTCAATTGAAGTTTCTCTGTTTTACTTTGTTATTGTTCTTAGTTTGTTGTAGCAGTTGTTGTTTTTAATGTTTTTCTGTCATGAAAATCAGGGGAGAGAGAGCAACTGGATTAATGGTTCCTTGCAGCTATGACAGGAAACGTTGCAGGGAAATGGGGAGATCATAACAATGAGGGCTAGAAGGAAGAAAATGATCAAAAATTGATTGTGGTAATGATTACACAACTCTTTTTAAAAGAGTCAAGGTTTTGAGCTATGTGATTTGTAAGTGATATGCCAGTAAAACTATTATTTTTGTAATAGGCAAAGACAATATGAGCCAAAGATGACAGTTCACCAAAGATGACGTCCAAATGGACAGCAAACATACGAAGACATGCTCTCCCCACTAGTCGTTTAGGAGAGGCAAGAAAGGGTAAGGCACAAATCAATGATATTCCAATGTTGACTGCCACGTTCAATGGAGTAGAAAATAACAAATTCTGGAGATTCTGCTGAGAGAATGGTACACTCATACACAGCTGGTGCAACTGTGGAAAGTGACATGGTGTTATTTAAAACAACTGGAATCAAATGCCATATGCTCCAGCAATCCTTGTGGTGGGTGTAGATCCTAAAGAATTTAAGAACCAAAGCACAAATAGACATATACACACTCATGTTCCATGAAGCATTATTCACATTAGCATGATGAGGTAAATGACTAAGATGGCCATAAGCACAAAGCTAGATTGGAGGGTCTCTGGTCCCCACACACAATGGAATGCTATGAAACCCTGAGCACCTTGTGACATCATGGACCAATTGAAGAACATCATGGTGAGTGAAATTAGTCAATTTAAAAAGGACAAATATTATAGGAGACCACTATGGTAAGGAAAAAATTATTTTGAAGATACTTTTATATCAAAGGGAAAAGATTTTGGAGACTGTCAATCGGGGTTCAGGGGGGCAAGGGAAGGAATTTAAAGTCCAGAGAGACTGCTGAAAATGGAAAGCAAAATCAAGGAGAGAGTGAGGTGTAAACTATTAAGGGAGTTGGTTAGTAGCTTAAACATTTCAACATAAAGTTGATGGTCTGAAATACAAACCCTCATTTAATTTACAATAGAGAGATTGAAGAAAAAATAAAGTCCATGTTGGTGAGATTTTGGTTACAAAACACAGAATTGTGTTGTGTTACAAAACACATAATGCAGATGTTTGTGATATGCATGTGAATATTTTAATAGTTGTTGAAAATTGACTTCATCACTACTTTTCTTCTAATATTGTGTAAAAATATATTTTTCATTTAATACACTTATCATTGTAAAGAGACAGTATTCTAAACATGTTTTCCATTCTTTTAAAATCTGCTACTAATGCTTCTATCCCACATGCTTTTTTCTTTAACTCTCTTTTTATAGCCACATTCCCTTTTGTAAGTGTTCTGCTTCAAAGAAATAACTTCCTGGTTCCCAATATTAGAAGCCAAATCTCATTCACTAATAAATTAGTATTCCTTCAATCATTGTGCTTTTGGAAGTAAAATTTAGCCAATTCTACTTATTCTTCCTCTGCTTTTGTTTTGGATTTTCCTCAACATTTATTATTCTTTGGTTCTACCCTTGGATGAGAATTAAAGCTTCTCAGACTGGGGATTGTAATTTCATAAGAAGAGATTTTCTTTTTTTTCTTTTTTTGTTTGTTTGTTTGTTTTTGGTTTTTGTTTGTTTGGGGGGGGTGGGCATCACTGCCCTCTGGTGGTGGAAGTAGGAGGCCCAGCCTATGCTCCTGTGGAGCTGGAATTGTATCTCCATCCCAGTGGGCTGCAGTCCCGTGCACAACCACCACGCCACCGGGGCTCAGCCAAGAAGAGATTTTCTTAATTCAGTAAATATAGAAATACTTTTCTAGATCTCCAGCATAATTGCAATTCTCTTCATTTATTTACCTTTCTCATTTTATTTATTCTTTCTCATCCCACAAGGACCCAATTAACAATAGTGGCTTAGTAGTGCAGCGTTATTGCCATGTCAGGTCAACAGAACAAAGCACTGCCTGGACCTTCGCCATCCTCACAACTGTGCTTAGGTTAGGGCCCATTGTTGCAGCCACAGTGTCAAGTCATCGTCCTGAAGAACCTTTTCTTCTTCACTGTCCCTCTTCTTTACCAAGCATGATGCCCTACTCTAGATACTGGTTTCTTCTAACAAAAGATCCAAAGTACTGGAGGAAAAAGTCTTTCCATGCTTCCCCTAGGGAATTTTCTGGCTGTACTTCTTCCAAAACAGATGGTTCTTTCAGCAGTTCATGGTACTTTCAATATTCCTTACCAGCATCATAATTCAAATGAATTTATTACCCTTCAGTCTTTATTAATCAATATCCAATATTCACATGAATATAAGGCAGCTGAAAATCATGCCTTTAATCCTTAAAGTACTATCCTTGTTTTCAAATAATCTAAAGAATTCTTGTGCAGCAGATTCACTTAATGTGATATGTCTTTTGATCTCTTAATTGTTATTTCTATGAGTTTTTATTGTGGATCCAAGCAAAATTCAATAGTTGGCAACTTCAAACTCTTCTGCATTGATTACGATGTCACCTATTGGTCCAGATGTTTTTGAGGATTTGCATTTTATTTACATTGAATTGTGCTGCAGGCAGCAATCCTTGAATTTCATCAGCAATTTCTTCACTTCCTTCTCAAATTCAGCAAGCAAGGTTGTGACATTTGTGTTATCAAAAGACTGTTAATAAACCTTGCTCCAAATCTCACACTACATTCTTCTTCATATAATCCAGATGGTTTCATCAGCATAAAGTTTGAATAAATAAGATGAGATAAAAAAAAAACCTGAAGCAAACTTCTTCAGATTTTTAAACCATGCAGTATTTCTTTGCCCTGGTCAAACATTTTCACTTTCATTAATCCACAATCAAGTTTTCTGGAATTCCAATTCTTCTCAAGACTGCTCATAACTTACTCTGATCCACACAGTCAAACGACTTGGCATAGCAATGGAATACAAGTAAACATCTCTCTGGCATTCTCTTCTTTTAGCCAATGTCCACCTGAAGTCAGCAATACTATCCTTTGTTCCAGGTCCTCTTCTGAATCCATCCTGAAATTCTGACAGCTCCCTGTTGATGAACTGCTGCAACTCTTCAAAGATCTTCGACAAAAATTTACTTGCATGTAATGTTAATAATATTGTTCTATAATTTGCACAGTCTATTATGTTTTTTGAAGTGGATACAAATATGCAGTGCTTCTTGTCAGTTGGCCATGAATCTGTCTTTCATGTTTCCTGGCATAGATGAGTGAGAGCTTTCATTCCTTTATCAACTTATTTATTGGTATTCCTTCCTGATGTCTTGTTTTTGGTAATGCTATCAGTGCAGTTTGAATTTCCTGCTACTTCAGAAATGGTTGAATGTTACTAATTCTTTTTAGTACAGTGACTGTGTATTCTTCCTATTTTTTGATGTTTCCCGAATCATTCAATATTTTGTCCATACAAATATTGAATTTATTCTTGAGGGTTTTTTTTTTTCAATTTAAGACATCCTGAGCATCTCCTTAATTTAAGGTTTTCTAACTCTAGTCTTTTGCACATTTAACTGTACTATTTTATTTTGTCGTCTCAGGCTGCTCTTAAAAAGTTTTCTTTTCAGCTCTCTTATTTCATCGTGTTTTCTATTTATCTCTCTTCCCTGTCTTTAATGTCCTCTTACTTTCTTTGTGAAGATTTTCTTGGTGTCATCCCATAGCTCTTCAGATATTTTGTCAATAGTATTAAATGCATTAAATTATTTTTTCACGCGTTCAAACATTCCCCTGCAATGTACTCAAGATCATATTTCGGCTCTCATAGGCTTGCCTTAGCTATCTTCAGCTTTGATTTCGGTACATTCTATCTGGAGAAGACTGTGTGTATCGCTATTTGTGTTGTCAGAGGTATTTCCTATGAAGAGGTCATTGATGTGGAACATGCTATCATTTGATCTCCAGTGTCTTTTTTGTCACAGGCTATATTTTTTATCAACTATTCCTTCCTGATGGTTTTCAATTTTTGTTTTCCAATTGCCAATAATTATCAATGGATCTTAATTGCATATTTGATCAATTTCATATTGAAATTGGCATTAGTAGAATTCTTCAATATTTTATCAGTGGCTTTAGTGGTTAATGAATAAATTTGAGTAATACTTATATTGATTAAATTTCTTTGACTACAGCTGAATATAATCCTATCACAGAGAGTTTAAGAATTCAAGAGAGACCTTGAAATGTCCTTGTTGATGATGAGAATAATGCCATCCCTCTTGGTTGTTTCATTTCCAGTCAAGTAAGCCCTATGATTTTCTATTCTAAGTGACCAATACCAGCCCATTTCATCTCATTTAGACATTCAGCTCATTCCAATATCCAGAATATGGATATGTATGCATTCCATTTCATTTTGTTGATGACTTCCGATTAACCTTCCAATTCATATGTTGTACATTTGAAGTTCTCATTATTAGATGTTTAAACCTGTTAATCATCATTTTGAGTTATGCTTCATCAGCAAATGAAGGTCCTGAAAACTTTAGACTAACAATCTTTACTCCATTTATGCCATTATGGTTAACTCTATTTAAGAGGGGAGCTCTTCCTAAGACATATTTTGAGTTCCTTCCCATCTGAGGGGCTCATCTTCTGGCACTATCACTGATGATATCCTGCTTCTACGCATTTGATTTTCACTATTTGACAATACTTTGAAGCTGTCCATAAGGTTTTCAGCAATTAATTCCTCTGAAATAGACAGAATGTTCCTTCACTGTCGTCTGATTGAAGTCTTGAAGTTCAGCGGAAGTCTCTTTACTTTACATGACATACCAGTGGCAGAGATTCCAGCTTCCCAGCAGCACACAAGCCATCACAGAATGGCACAATTACAGACAAGTAGCAGGAGACTACCTGATCCTGTAAAGATTTACAGTCTCTGGAGTTCTGGTGGTATAGTAGCTACAGGCTGAGTTGTCAATCTGGGGAAGAAAGATGAGGCTGTCTGTTCCCATAAAGAGTTATGTTTTCTAGGTACAGTCCTGCAAACCCACACAGGCACTTCCACCCTTTCCTCATAGAGTCCCTAGGAGTTAGAATGACAGTATGGTATAGAGTTTAGTTTTGGGTTTGGAAATCCTACAGATGGTTGCTATCAGTTGAAATTGATTCCATGCCAAAGGGTTTGGGTTGTGGGTTTGCTTGCTTGATTGACTCATTATAACATCTGAGAATAATAGCTTCAGCAAAATTGTACACAACAGCATTACATATAGTGTTTATTACTAACAATGAGATACATCAAAATAAACTGGGGAGTATAGTGTGATTTGTGTGCTTTGAATATATGATAAGTTAGCAAAGGCCCCTCAACGAGATTGAATGACACCGTAGCTGCAACACTGGGTGCAGGCAGAGAAACAATTTTGGGGATGGTGCAGGACTGTGCAATATCTCATTCTGTGGTACTGAGGATCACTCTGGGTCAAAGCCAACCTGATAGCATGTAACAACAACAAGTCTTGAATCACAAAGTGCTGGTGTGCTTCTTCTGTTTGAACTTCTCTGATACCTCACTGAAGGGCTGTTATTCTCGCTTGCAGCCAAGTGCCCTCTGAGTCATCACCATACTTTTCTACTGTACCCATATCAGCAGTGATTGTTTCATGAGAACACATGATCAAGTAGGACCACATGATAAAAACTAATTGTTCTGCTCAGCACTGACCCAAAATCGTGGTGATGTGCAACCTGTATGGCCTGGCAGTGGCCTGAAGATGAGAGAGAGGATAGCTCAGTGTGTGTCTACTGTATGTCAGCAGGTGCAGGTAACCAGTTGACTCCCATTTGTGATAGAGATTGGCAAATTGCAATTATTCCCCACGAAAGAGGAATTCTCAGCAAGTGCAAGTCATCAATTTGCATTGATGAAGGCCCTTGAGCAACCTGTAAATTTAGTGCCCTATCAAAACAATCAGCATGATCCCAAAAGGTCAAGGATTACTCAAAAGTAAAGACGGGAAGATAAGTGAGCAAAGGTTTTAGGGTCCTTGAAAGAGAGCAAGTGGAGCACAAAGGGTATTTCAACACAGTTGAGGAATTGTCAACTTCCTATGTAAGCTTTCACTAAAACCTCAACGCAATTAAAAGCAAACAAATAGATAAATGAATGAATTGTTCCTAGGTTGAGGCTATGATTAAGTGAGAGCTCAAAATTTATTCCTTTCTGTGTGGTCTATATATGTCCCTGGTTTGCTTTGGAGACATCATTATCCTTTTACTGAGGAACATTACAAATTATCCCCCTGGGGCATAAGTTAATTCTACTGATAGCACCATTAATTTAGTCAATGGTATAGAATTTAAAACACTGTCTAAATCATTTTTGATGAGGTGCCTCTGGGGTTCCAAATTCTCTCATAAAAGTCAAGCTACAGAATCCCCTGCCTCCCAGTGAGACTGCAGAGAAATGAATCTGACTTGTGACCACCCAGGACCAGACTCATTTATATGTCTCCTAATAGACTACTTATTAACAACTTGTAATATGCAGATGGCACAGCCTTCCTTGAAGAAAGTGAAGAGGACTTGAAGCACTTAGAATCAAGAATAGTAACTTTCAGTATGGATTGCAACTCAGTGTAAAGACCAAAATCTTATTATAAGAGCTGTAAGAACCCCATTAAAATGATTAAAAGAAGAAGATCAAAATCAGAACAACTA
>PVJH01013549.1:0-60017 GCA_004026705.1 Nesogale talazaci | reverse complement strand
CCGGTTTTAGCTAATAAGCCAAGTCAGCAAATTAAAAAGATGCTGCTAAATTAGCCCATTGGTAGTAATGTGCAAGTCAGAATCTTCGACTTAAATCAAAGATTTAATTTAAAGAGTGGAAAACAGAATACTATACTCTAGGGTGATTTATGTTTTCCTTTATGGAGAAAGAACAATTTATCAACAAATAGAAATGTATGGCAATCTCAAAAGGTACAGGAAAGTGAGTAATAAAAAATATTGGAACTAATTTTCTTCCTGTGAAGATTTCATGTAAGTACTAAATAATTCTAGATCCTGGTGGCAAATCTGATTTGAGAGGCAAAAAGTCCATAGTTGGCAGGGCTTGTTTCTCTGCTCCTAATTACTGAGCAACCATGAAATTGACTACCAACAATGACTTACACCTCATTTGCAAAGGCATTAATATTCTCGATTGTGTTAGTCCAGGTAGACTAGAGAAGCAAATTCATAAACGCACACATGCATGTAAGGGAAATGTTTGTATATAAGAGGAATGGAATATTGAGAAAGCATCCCAACCCAATCCAGTCCAAAGTCACAGTCTGATATTAATCCATATGTCCTATACCAGTCTATAAAGCCTCCTTCCAAATTATGAAGCACGTGCAATGGCACCAGGGCAATCACAGACCAGTGGATGCAGAATGTTGTGTGTCCGGTGGCAGTAAAAGCATCTCAGCATTGGCAGGAGTCTCCATGTGACTTCTCTAGCCCCAGAGGTTTGGCTTTATCAGGGCAAGTCCATGTGGACTCCCCTCCAGCTCCTCCATTCTCTAAGAATCAGGATCGATCAACATGCTGTCATTTTGTCTTGTCAGTAGTTCCTCATCTGGGAGACTGAGTCAATTCTCTCTTCTCCAATTGTGAAATACAGCAAGACTTCCCACAATTCTCAGGAGAACGTCATGTCCACACAGAGGTTATCTCCAGAGTGACAGGCTAGACTCCACTCCTACACTCCCAATCATGAAATTGTATCAAGTACATGACCGCCACATCGATCTAAAACATTTTATGCTAGTATTGACAGTCCTCATTTTGTTGCTTCATGGACGAGTGAAGACGTTAGACAGAAATGTTGCTCGTTGTTAGATACAGTCAGCTGATTCTGATGCATAGCCACCCTGGCTACACCAGCGTGAAACATTGCTTGCTATGGTTATGATCATTGTCACAGTTCTCGTGTCAGGCTATTTCTTTTAGGGTCTTTCCCTTTCATTGGCCACTCAACTACAAGAAGCACCATGTCTTTCTCCAGGGTCTGGTTCCTCCTCATAGCCTCTGTAAAGTGAATAAAATAAAGTCTCTCTATCTTTAGGTCGAAGGAGCACGGTGACTAGTTCTTCCTAGGCACATTTGTTCATTATTCTGATACAGTCAATATCCTTTGCCTTAATTCCAAGGCATCAACTCTTCTTAGATCTTTCTAACAAATTGTCCATATGCATCTGAGGTGATTTAAAATACCAGGTGCTAAGTTGTCAGGTGAACCTTAGCCCTTAAAGTGTCCTTTGCATTTTCAGATTTTTTTTAAACACATTATGCTGTTGGTTTCTTTACATCTGATTTCATGGACAATGATTGTGTAGCCAATTAAAAGAAAATCCTTAATCAGGTCAATCTTTTGCCCATTTACCGTGATGGTTATTGGTCTGGTTATGTGAATTTTTGTTTTCTTTTAGTCAACTTGTAATCCATAGTAAAAGCTGTACTCTCATTCACTTTCAGCAAACAACATTTTATCATATGCTTATCATAAGTTGATAGGATCCTTCTTCAGGACCTAATGCCTAATTCTTCTTCATTTAGTCCAATATTTCACATTATCCCTCACCATACAGATTAAATAACTATGAGGAAATGACATGCCCTAGAAGCATATTTTCCTAGAGTTTAGACTAAACAGTACACTTTTTGAATAGTAAGCGAAAAAAATACTTACTGAGAGTTAGATCATCAACTTGATTCCCACTAGCAAATTGAACAGAATACTTTCATTACATAATCAATTAGTATATTAATGTTATGCCACTGCAGCAATATAAACACAGTATATAAGTTTTATTCTTCCTAAAACTCTAAATAGCTGTGTCTTTCATCTGTGAAGCAACCCTGCCTTCAATCCAGTTTTACAATTGTTCTTCAACTATGATCAGCTCCTCCAGTATTTTTTTTTTGAGGAAACCTTTTCAGTGTGAGGTAATACAGATACCATGTCCTTCCATGGTTCAATTCCATCAAGCAGTATTGTACTATTGCTGCCACAATCAGTTTCAAAGCATTTTGTTTCTTCTAGAACTCTGATATTATTTACCCCCTCCTCTACCCAACTGTACCCCCAGGAACCTTTATTCTATTCACTACCTCTGAAGATTCGCCAATCCTGGGTTTCATATACCAAAATTCAGAAAGACATATAACAAACAGGCAGGATATTCCCAATGAAAAAATACATCACAGATAAAGTCCAATGAGAAGAAAAGAAAAAAAAAACTTTTAGATTGTTGAAAACCATATCAGGTCGAACATGTATGTAAGGGATCAAATGACAAAATGACAAGGTTCTAACCATTCACGTCATCTTTATGACTCTAATCTCTCAATGTACTTGGTTTGAAATCAGTTTATTTCTACTCTTGCATTATGTATATAGAGAAATCACCAGAGACTTATTTCTTATAGAGGTCTAACAAATGTATTTTGGGCTCCCATTGTCATCCATAGCCTTCTTCAAACCAGAGTCTCAGAATCTGGGCTCTGATACTATTTCCTCCTTTAGTTTTGGATTATGTGATTTGCAGTCCTTCCGTCACTAATGTTGGAGTGCTTCTTCCATGTGTGTTTAGTTGACGTCTCAGTTAGATGACTGCGTATTCAGAAATAAGGTTGAAGACCCCAGATACTACCTTACCAACTAGTTGGCATCATCTAATTTCTTCTCCACATTTTGCTATAACACCCTTGTCTTCTGTGTTCCTTTCCTAAGGGCAGGTATCAAGCAAGGCCATGATACAAGCACTATTTGTTCATAATTTGTCCTCCAATCTTTAGTGTGATATTTTTCAATATCAACAATGATAATTGCAAAGGATTTGTCTGAGAGGTTTAACAAGACAAAGACTACTTTCCCCAAACCAGACTTGGTTCACAGCTCATACACTAGACTCTCTTTGTGTTCACATAAATATTCACAGGTTAGGTCTATATCCCTCCACCAAAAGGCTTTCCTGCAGAAAGAGTGAGTAAGAAATTTGACTGCCTGATTTCCTGGTTGAAGGGAGGTAGAATTGTCTTGAAGGCAGCGTTCTTCTTCCGATTCAATAATTTTTTGTGCTTTTCATTTTCCTCTTTTACACCCTTCTCTCAATCCAGTCACTTAGTCCATAGGGTGGCATCATGGTCTTTTCTTAAGGCTTGCATTTGTATCTTAATATGCGTCTGCTATCAAAGAAAAATAATGAAACATACAAAGAGGTACCCTCAAAAATCCAGATCATTTTTTTCAAAGCAATGTAATTTTTTTCTTTCTTTCTTTCTTTTTTTTCAAAACACTTTATCACCTTAAAAGTACTCTCCAGTAGACTTAATTCATTTGTCAAATCTGTGATTCCATTCTTGGGAACATTTTTCAAACTCCTCTGTTTGGATGTCTGAGAACACCTCCCCTATTTTTCCTGTACCTCTTCTACGCTGTCAGATCACTGTCCTTGCATGTCCCTCCTAATGTGTGGGAACAAAAAGAAATCATACACGCTGTAATCAGGTGAGCAAAGTGCATGGAGCAAGAGAGGCATGCTGTTGTTTTGCCAAAAACTGGAGCACTGGGATGGTTAGTTAAGGTGTTGTTGTTGTTGTTGTTGTTTTTTAAAAAAATCATTTTATTGTGGGCTCATTTAACTCTTATCATATACCATCCATCCATCCATCCATCCATCCATGCATCCATCACATTTGTATATTTATTACCATCATCATTCTCTAAAGAGTTTCTTTCTCCTTGAGCCCTTGGTAGTGATTCCTCATTTTCCCCCTCCACCCTCCAAACGCCCACCCTCATGAACCCATGATAATTTATAGATTATTATTATTATTGTCTTGTGTCTTATACTGTCTGATATCTCCCTTCACTCATTTTTCTGTTGTCCATCCCTCAAGGAGGGGGCTATATGTAGGTCATTGTCATCAGTACCCCCTTTCTCCCCCACCTTCCCCCTGGTATTACTTCCCCTCCTGGTATTACTACTCTCACTATTGGTCTGGGGGGAGGGGGTATCTATCCTGGATTCCCTGTGGTTTATCTGTGCCAGTGTACATCTTCTGATCTAACCTGATTAGTAAGGTAGAATTGGGATCATGAGAATGGCAAGGGGGGGGCGGGGTGTGGAGGAAGCATTAAAGAACTAAAGGAAATTGTATGCTTCACCAGTGTCTGATACCTGATCCCATTGACACCTCATGATCATGCAAGCTGGTGTACTTCTTCCATGTGGGATATGTTGCTTCTCAGCTAGGTGGTTATTTGTTTATCATCAAGCCTTTAAGACCCCAGACACTATGTCCTGTGATAGCTGGACACCATCATCTTTCTTCACCACATTTTCTCAAGCACACATTTGTCTTCAGCAATCCTGTCAGGAAGGTGAACCCCATGGAATGCTAGTTTAATAGAAAAAAATGTTCTTATATTGAGGAAGTACTTGAGTAGAGACACAATGTCTCTACTTAATACTAAACCTAGAAATATGTGCACATATTTCCCCATCATCATATATAAATATATTTACATATGCACATACCTTAATTTAGACCTCTATAAATGCCCTTTGCTTCCTTGTTCTTTCCTCTATTTCCTTTTACTTTTCTCCTGTCTCACTATCATAGTCTTCATTTAGGTTTCAGTAATCTCTCTCTGTTACATTGCCCTTGGTCAAGCACTACCAGGCATCTGGCACCCTCCTTGCCATTGATTTTGGATCACTTGTCATTCCCTTGTCCCTGGATTTGTTAACATCCACTTACTTTTCCACCCCTCCCTCTCCCATGTGCCCCTCCCTCTTGCCCCAGGAGCTATTAGTCCCGTTGTTTTCATCTGCAGATTGTTTATCCTGTTGATCTTATCTAGATAGTATGCAGATATAATAATATGCACAAGAAACAAGACAGAGCAAAAGAAAACAAAGCAATAATAATAAAAGAAACCAAAAACCAAAAGAAAAGAAAGCCTATAAATAGTAAAAAGTCTGTTTGTTGAGCTTTAAGTGTATTTTCTGGTCAAGTCTGGTGGGGTGCCATGCCCTGGAGTCAGTCTATTTTGATGTTTCCTGGGGATTTCGCTTCTCTGTTCCCCTTGCTGTTCTTTTGCATGTCTTTATTATTTTATGGCGGCAAAGTCCCACTCTGTGTTTCCAGGGTTGTGCCGCATAGTGCTATGGGTCAGTGAAGGACATCATGTCTCATAGTGGAACTGACCGTATGGTCCTCTCTGTCCATTGACTGCTCTAAACAGGAATATCATCCTCAGGGATGGGTAGGACAGGATGTGTTCCACTCTCCCTTTCTCCCCTTTCATTTGCACCTGTGTGTTCTTATCCATTTCCCTCTCACTGAGCTGGATCTTTAGTGCTGAAGTGAATTCTTCTGTGGAGAGTGGGGGGCAGGGTGGGGGTTGTCCACATTGTTGGGGTTGGGGCCAGCTTCTCAGACCTCTCTAATGGCTCCCTGCTTCATGCTGGTATATTGCACTCATGTCTTGGAGCACAGGGTTGAAGTCTGGTCCCTCTTTCCCTGTGGAGATGGTTATCAGAATAGCAACAAGTCTTGTCACCAGTGATGACATTAGAAAAAAATGTCTGGTTCTTTTGACAGCTGTTTTTTCAAAGAACATGTTATACTTGATATTCTTTTTCCTGGCTAGTCCGAAACAGAGGCACAAATTTCACAACAACCATTCTCATCTGCAAATCTTTCATTAAGGTTAACTTCAGCAAACTCCAAGATAGTCCAGATATCTTCATCTCTTGAATGGCCCATTGTGAATTTTGTCAACATTGCCATCTATTTTGGAAGGTGACAAACTTCCAGAACAAGGTACCTTTTTTGAAATGAGAAAACCCCTTGTGCACTTGAGCTTTTTCCTTGAAAACTATGTTCAGCATCACAATTTCTGTGGCTTTTGGCCTGAGCAAGAAACAAAATTTGACACTGTTGTCAAAGCAGCAATCACAAAAAAAAAAAAAAAAAGAGGTTCGAGTGAAACTGCTTTTATGAAAAAATTCACTGTGACCACAGAGAGCCTTCTCAGGCAATGCCACTGAGTGCACTAACTCAGAGCAAGATGCTCAAAGCTTGCCTACTTGGACTATGAATATTCTGCGCCACAGAGTTTTTCTCTTCTTTTGTTTGTTTTGTTTTCCTTTCTTTAGGGGAGGGGTGTTACCCCCTGCTACATGTTTATATACAGAGAAGTTTCTCTCAAGAAAATGGTTCAAATACTTGTAAGCTCTGGCAAATTCCAAGTCTGTGGGTCAGATGTCAGGATTCAGGTTTCTCCTGACTCACGTTGATGACCAGACTGAAGAACCTAAGGCTAAAGGTGAAATAGCAAACTCTAGAGCTGAGGGATTCCAAGATTAGCAGGCAAGAAGAAGGCATTCTGTGAAAGACTCCTGGGATCAACAGGCTATTGTCACTAACTCAACTACAAAAATCCAGAAACCAGGTGACAAGGCAGAACCAGGATTCAGATCCTGTAAAAGCAAGCAAACTTTCCCACACAGACCTCACATATATCATCTATGCTAAGAAATTTGAACCAAGTGAGATATATTCATATTTTTATCCATTCCAAAGAAAGGTCATTCTACAGAATACAGATGTTATTTTAACAATATCATTAATATCACATGCAAGTAAAATCTTGCTGATATTCATTAAGAAACTGTTATAGCAGCACATCAAAAGAGAGATACCAGAAATACAAATTAAATTCAGAAGAGGACATAGAAAAAGGGATATCGCTGCTGGCATCAGATGGATCTTGGTTGAAAGCAGAAAATACCAGAAACAGGTTTACTTGTGTTTTGTTGACTATGCAAAGCATTTGAGAGTGTAGATCATAAATTGGGCTGAAGTGCATCTTGTTATTTAGTCTACCTTTTGACTATCTGAGTGGTTTCAGTTTGAAAAAAAGTACAAGGGAAATGCTTATGAAATAAGCCTCCATTGAATCATATCTAACCATAGACAAGGAACGTGAATAGCCTTCATATGGTAAAACATGCATAGGAAAGTGGATTCTGGCAGATACATTTAGGTTAAAATTTTAACACCTTACCATTTGAGCTCCTATTTTACTCATTTTATAGTTGTTCTGGTTTTTAGTATTTTAGTACTTTTAGTACTTTTAGAATTCAGTGGTTCTCAACTTCCCTAATGCCACAACCTTTTAATACAGTTCCACATATTGTGGTGACCCTCGACCATAGAATTTTTTTTGCTGCTACTTCATCACTGAAATTTTGCTACTGTAATGAATTGTCATGTAAATATCTGATATGCAGGATGTATTTTCATTGCTACAAATTGAACATCATTAAAGCATAGTGATTAAGCACAAAAACAACATGTAATTATATGTTGTAAAATATTTATTTCTAATTATAAATAAGTGAAATTTTATCGTGAAGCATGGCATAACATGGTGTGTTAGTCCAGGTAGACTAGAAACAAATTCATAGACATGCATATGGATATAAGGGAAAGGTTTGAATACAAGAGGAATGGAACATTGAGAAAGCATCCCAAGCCAGTCCAGTCCAAGGTCATAAGTCATCTACTAGCCCATATGTCCGCTACCAATCTATAAAGTCTCTTTCAGACTTAGGAAGCACGTGCAATGACACCATGGCATTCACAGGCCAGTGGGTGCAGAGTCGTGTGTGTCCAGTGGCAGTAGAATCAGAAGCATCCCAGTGCTGGCAGGGGTCTCCCCAAGGCTCCTCACTTCCAGGGCTCAGGGTCCATCAGAAGCATCCAATGGCAGTAGAAGCATCTCAGCGCTTGCAGGAGTCTCCACCTGGCTTCTCTGGCCCCAGAGATCTGGCACCATCAGGGCAAGCCCATGTGGCCTCTCCTCTGGCTCCTCCATTCTCCAGGAATCAGGATCTATCAGCATGCTGTCATCTCATCTTGTCAGTAGTTCATCTCCCAGGAACTCAGTGTAGCCTCCTCCAATTGGTAAATACCACAAGACTTCCCAGAATTCTCAGGAGAAATCCATGCCCACATAGAGGCCTCATTAGCTATCTCCAGATTGATAGGCTAGATCCATCCCTAGACTCCCAATCATGAAATTGACATCAAGTACATGACTGCCATATATGGGTAACAAAGAGTCTTCACTCCAAGTACTCATATGTGGACATATCTGCTTGTGGATGGACCTGCATGGAGATGGAGAGAGGGAGCGGTGTCTTAGGTCACCCCTGTGAAAGGGTCTTTTGACCCCCAAAAGGGTCACAACCTACAGGTTGAGAACTGCTGTTTTAAATTGAGTGGTTTTGGTTATTATTTTGCTTTATTTTGTTAGTTTTGTTAGTTTTTTTTTAATGGGTTGTATGGTTTTGTGTATATGAAATCCAGCATAGGTAAATCCATAGAGAAAGTAACTGGAGGAATGGCTTCTTTGGGTTAAGCAAGGGGAGGTGAAATAGAAAGGTAATATCAATGCATACAGGAAAGAAAAATATGCTCTAAAAGTGACAGTCCTAATGATTGCACAACTGCTCATGATATCATAAACTATTGAATAGCATGATACATCGGTTATGTGTCAAATCTGTTTTAAGAAAATAATCTATGGATAATAATATAAAGAATGAGAATTCCAGAACACTTAACTGTATTTATGTGAAACTTATTCACAAAGAATTAGCTGTTTGAACAGAGTAAGAGGATAACAAATGCTTTAAAATCAAGAAAGATGTCTGCGGTGTTGTATAGTTTAATCAGATTTATTCAGTCTGTAGGCTGAGCAAATAGAGAAGCTGGACTACATAGAAAATTGTAGGAAAGAGAACATGTCATCATGTAAATGAAGATGATTTGAAACACTGATGAAGAGCAAACACAATTGAGTACAATGAATACAAAAATCTTAACAACTAGCCCAATAGACAACATGATGAATATAAGAAAAAATTGAAGTTTTCAAAGATTTCATTCTGCTTTCACACAGAATGAATACTTGTGGAAGCTGAGGTCGAGAAATGAAACATATCGCATTGGGCAAATTAGATGCACAAGACCCCTTCTAAATGTTGAAAAGCAAAAATGTCACTTTGAGATTAAGATGCATCTGACTCAAGATATAGTAATGAAACCACTTCCTATTCATTGTGACATTTGAATAATTAATAAATGAGCCTGAAGAATTGATGCATTTGAATTATGGTGCTGACAAGGAATATCAAAAGTGCTGGCCTACGGGACGTTTAACCAGAATGCTTCTTAGAAGTGAGGATGAGGAGATTTCTGTCTCATGCAGTTTGGATCCGGAGAGACCAGTCCCTGTAGAAAGGCATCATGCTTGGTAGCGTAGAGGGTTAGCAACCAAGGGCAATACCATCAATCAGAGTAGTGAGTACAACAATACATGGACATGGAGCAACAATTGAGAGGGTGGCTCGGGATCTGACAGTGTTTGGTTTTATTGTACATAAGGTTGTCATGAGTCAGAACTGATTTGATGGCACCTGAAAGCCTGATATACTGGAATTAGGTGACACCCTTTAGGAAACGACCATTGAATTGTTTTGCTGGTCATAACCAAGTTTATCATAGAGTTGGTTACATTACAGTAGATCTCTTCATAAAGTATGACTACCTCTTACTTGACACACCTTGGGGAAGCCTGACCCAGCCACTGCCACCTGCATGCTCTGTCTGTATAAAACAAATCTTTCCTGAAGAAATAAATAAATCTGAGACTGTGCAACATCTCAGATTGCTCCACTGCCAGCATTTTCTCATTGTGTTACCTTGCATCCATGAAGAATTAGAGAAGACAGGGCTTATTTCTGGTTTTGCTCCCACTTCCTGAACAGTGACTCCACAGTTAGCCACTTCCCAGAAAGTCAATTTCTCCCACAACTTTTCTCTTACTTCCACGGAAGGGTCAAAGAGCCCGAGAGTTGCTCATCATTTACCTGAAATGCAATGAATTGTCATTTTAAGTAATATAAATGGCATGTTTGCTTTCCAGCAGAACAAGTGTCATATGGCAGGTCTCTCAATTTAACCAAAATATGTTCGGTGCAAGTCAGGGGCAGGATTGACTCATTGGATGAACCAAGTGGCTGACTCATTTCTGAAATCTAAAGATACCACCAGTTCAAATGCCACAAGGAGAGGAAGAGAACTATGTGATGCAATGATTTCCTTCAGGCCTGGAGCTGAAGGAACTGGCTGACTCAACATCGCTGCCCAGGCAGATCCAGTTAGCACGACCACTCCTCATCGGTGATGTTAACAAACACATTGAACCTCTCTATGTGCTGCTTTATGGATAATAATAGAAAGAATGAGAATTCCAGAACACTCAACTATACTAATGTGAAACTTATTCACAAAGAGTTCATTGTTTGAACAGAGTAAGAGGATAACAAATGCTTTAAAATAAGGAAGGGTGTCTGTTGGGGTTGTATAGTTTCATCAGATTTATTCAGTCTGTAGGCTGAGAAAATAGAGAAGCTGGACTACATAGAAAACTGTAGGAAAGAGAACGTGTCATCATGTAAATTAAGAGGATTTGAAACACAGACAATTTAATATAAAAATACAAAAATCTTAACAACTAGACCAATAGACAACATTATGATAAATGTAAGAAGAAGTTGAAGTTGTTAAAGATTTCATTCTACTTTCTCACAGAATCAATACTCCTGGAAGTACAGTTCGAGAAATGAAGCATAGCATTTATATCCACCTAGCAAAAAAGGGAAAGAAGAGGTTGTTTCTCTAATGTCACTAAAATTAGATCCCAACTCCAGAGAAAGAATTCACCCAGAGTTTCAGTATTGATGTATTTAAGTACAAAATCTCATCCCATGGGTGTCATTTATCCAGGGAGACCTTCCTCACAAAATAAAATAGATGTGTGTCTTGTCTTTGATGAGGGTCATTAGAAATAGAGTCTGAGGTAAGGATTTGAATGTTGGAGAGGGGAAACTTCAGGGACAAGCTCAAAGAGAGAAATGGAGTCTGGGTAGGGAAAGGAGATACCTAAACAGCGATGTGATCCCAGGTAAACTAGCCTTAGCTAGACCCATGGATAAAGTGACCAGATTTTAAGCGGGACACCATTGACCGTGTGTGTGTGTGTGTGTGTGTGTGTGTGTGTGTGTTTGTTCTTGACTAAAAAATTGGTCTATTTGGAGCAACAAAAATGTTCATAGAACGCAAAAGTAATATTGTAATATATTCATTTAATTTTAAAATGCCACGGGATGCGGGACAAATTGTTAAAAAGTGGGATGTCTGATCACCTTATCCATGGAGTACTATGGAACACAATAATACAGTTTACACATCTTCTTGAGTAAAGTGATTTGGTGTCCCTGTGCCCTCATATCAGTAAGCATCTTAGCCCGGATTGACTAGACAATCAGGAGCACTCATATACCAAGGGTTAACCCCTCCCCGCCCAAACTGGAATTTTGTTGGGTGAAGCAGGGATGTCATAGTACAAATTTGTTCCACTAGGTGATCATGGAATAACTCTCTCTGACTTAGTGCACCCAGTGACATCGCCTAGGAAGGTTCTCTGTGGTCACATTAAATTTTTTCATAAAAGTAGTTTCACTTTTTGTGATGGCCGATTCTAGATAACAGCAGGTGGCTATTAAATTTCATTTCCTGCTTGAGAAAAAATGCTGCAGAGATTGCTGTAATGTTGAACACAGTTTATAAGGACACTGCTATGGGAAAAACTCAAGTGTATGAGTGGTTTTCTCATTTTAAAAATGGTGAAATGTTGACTAGTGACAAACCTCATTCTGGACATCCGTAAACTTCCTAAACGGATGAAAATGTCAACTCATGGTACATTAGGAGTTTGTTTCCTCCAGGTGAGACTGTTAATCAAGCTTTCAATTTAGAGATTTTGAAAAGATGGAGTAGCTGTGGAACAAAAAAGACCTGATCTGTGATATATGGGAGAATGTGTTTGCCACCACGACAATGCAGCCATCTCAGTGCACCAATTTGGGGCAGAAAACAGCATTCCTCTCTTGCCCCACGCACCATACTCACCTGACCTTCCTCTGTGGGACTTCTTCTTGTTTCTGCACATAAACAGGGACGCGAAAGGACAATGATTTGAAGAAGCAAAAGAGGTGGATTTTAAAAGGGGGGAGCTATCCAAACAGCTGACTTTGAAAAATGTTTCAAGGTGGGAATCATAGATTTGACAAACATATCAATTATAAGTGAAGGTGATAAGGTTGTTGTGTACTAAAAAATTTTTTTAATACATAGCTTTGGGAAAAATCCATTTTGGGGGTACCTCGCATATCTTTGTGCATTCTCTTTCATTTTTGTTTGCTTCCAATTCTCTCTTTTTTTATTTTTTTATTTTTAGGCATCACTGCCTTCTGGTGGTTGCTTTCCAGCACTGCTCCTGAGAGCCGCCGCTGGATTTGAACCTCCAAGCCCGTGGGCTGCAGTCCCGCACTCAATCACTTACACCAGCATGGCACAGCCCCGCTTCCAATTTTCTTAAATACCTATCTTCTTCTTCTCATTTTGCGTAACAGTCCTTCAGAAAATGAAGACCCTCAAACCTTTGTTCTGTCCAGGTCCTTAAGGTTGACTCTACTTTGAAAAGTTGTATTTTCAGTAACACGAGCATAAAGAGCTTGTCTTCCAGTACCATAGCAGGCAATATTCTCTGGCTTCTGCTACTCAATAAATTTTCAGTGGCTAATTTCTCAGAAGCCTACGATGTCTTCTTTCTCCTAATGTTTTCTTAGTCTGGAAATGCTGCTGAAACCTGTTCATCCTCAATGAACTGCTGGTATTTTGAATACTGGTGGCATAGTTTTCAACATCACAGAAAATGCAAGTCACCACAGTCTGACGAACTGACAGATGAGTGGGGTGCTTCTTTTTGGATAGGAGGAAAACAAAAAAAAAATTAAATGAACCTAGAAGATATTGACGTGATTATTACTTTTCCCATGGCTGACTATTGGAGCTCAGAAGATAAACAATGTGTTAACAAAATGTTTGCTGAGCTGCAGGGATGCACCAACTGAACATAATAATGCAAGCTGTTTGCTGTGTCTCTCACAAACAAGGAATCAAGGTGAATGTGAATTCACAGTGGACCCTGTCAAGAAAGGACTCATTCAATCTGCTAGCTGGAACAGCTGCAGCCTTCTTTTATTCATGACCAAATGTCTCCAGAATGATTACACTGGCATTGGAAATGTGCATTCTGCATCAGCTGAGTGACAAGGATTACGCGAGATTCAGATTAAAATGCTAAGTGAGTTTGTCCCAAGATCAAGCTAGATATATAGTTAACACTAAGAAAATACATGGTAAAGCGGAAGCATAAAAACAGCGATCTAGAAAAAAACCCTCAAAATAACAAATTGTGCAGGAGAAAGTGTCTTGAATAGCAAGTAATTTAGTGGAGACTAAAATTACATCTTTGAAAGTACAATTGATGAGCAATATTTAGCAAAAGTTTACAGCCAAATCATTTAACCAAAATGTATATTCATAGTGGAATCAATTCAAAGGAAAGTGCAATAATAATATCCATTTTATTGGTGTTGAAAGACAAAATGTGTGTTGGAAACCATAAACGACTATAAAAACTGCTAAATTTATTACTGCAAAAAATGAGAATGTATTGGTTCATGTACCATTTGTCTCCCAAATTCCCACAATTCAAAACCAAAATGAATGGACATGTATTCTTTGCTGAGCAATAGTCTATACCATAACTCCCCAACCTTATTTGAGCAACCAATCCATTTTCAGGAAAAAACAAAAACATCACTCAGCGTGCCCCTGGCAATGAAAAACATTTGTGCTGTGGTCCATAATCCAGGATAAAGTGTAGGTATCTGCTTTTGCAGCTCTCCTGGGTCATTCCATCATATCCTAAAGAATGATATCATCCACATTTGGAAACATTGGCTTTGATAGATAATAAATTGATCACAGTAGCAGAATAAAAATGAAAATTCTACCTTTGTCATAGCTAGAGGAGTAGCATCTTGACAGTTTTATAGTGTAGTAAATATAAAAATAAAATCAAGTAGCTCTTTTTATTTATTTATTTTTGGTTTGGTTTTTTTGGGGGTGGGGGTGGCATCACTGCCCTCTGGTGGTGGGAGTAGGAGGCCCAGCCTTGCTGCTGGATTTGAACCTCCAACCCAGTGGGCCACAGTCCCGCGCACAACCACTACGCCACCAGAGCTCAGCCCTCAAGTAGCTCTTTAAGGGCAGCATTTTAGATGATCTGGGATAATGGGTGTTAGCAATGACCAACACTCCACTGCTAACCTTAAAGGAAGGATGTCCAATTCCACCAGGAAATGTTGAGACAAAAAGTCTAGCAATCTCTTTCCAAAAAAAGAAATCATTGAAAATCTGTGGATCTCAATTCTGCTCAGACACAGGTAGGATAGCGATAAAGAGACAGGAAGAATCAGAATAGACAGGCAACCTTGGAAATTCATGATAATAGATTTTGCCATAGGAATTTTTCCAGTGGGGTCCATTGCAATAGTACTCCTCATCAGATATTTAGAATCTGTGCCAGTGGTGAGAAAATGCTATCCCTATAATGGAGACCTTGATTGCAAAAAGTGAATTCATGATAACTTTTCTATTCTTGGTGCCAAATGAGGACTGAAAGTGCCCAGGACATGGAGACTTTGGGGAACCAGACATAGCACAGTAGTTAACAACTCAAATCCACCCAGCTCAACTGCAACCGAGCCCGACTAATCTGCCTACACTTAGAGCCTCCACATCTGTAGCCAACCAATGACAACAATCCGCAACGAGTGATATCACTACCTTTGGTGTGAACCAGTGTGATTATTTTATGCCACCTCCTCCACGGGCCTGTACCAAATCATACCAAATCCATAGTAAAACTTATTATCAGCTTGGACCATAAAGTAGCATGTGATATCAGTGCAAATTGCTTACGTGATTATTTCTTGGATGGTGAGAATATTGACAATAAAATTGCCTTACAGAATCTTCCTACCTTGAAATACAGCATTATTGGTTATACTGTTAATAATTGTAAACAAGATTTATTATTATTATTCATCTACCTTTCCTTGTAATGCTACTTTATTCCCCCAAAAGTTAGTATTGTCCATTCAGACTCTACATAATATAGCACTTGTATCTGGAAACTTGCCAAGATCAGTGACCATAGAAACAATAACAACAACAAAAACTACAGTATGTGCTTGTAGCTCCCTGCAGAGAAACCATGTGATTAGAAACATCGTTGTAATTTGATAATAATGACAGGTCTGACCATATCATTAGAATATTGGTGAGAGAGGAGCCTATGTTTTTAATTTTATAGATACATTGATACTGAAGCTGGACTTACACAAATATTTGTTGTTATAACTAACCACAGGGACATTTTTATTAAAATGACACTTTTCTGCTGAAACCTTCACAAAAACATTATGGGAAGTTATTTTGGCATCAGCCTTTTGACAGAGGCACAGGGTGGTCATACAGAGTGTAGCCCGGTGCAAAAAGTTCTTGCACAGCACCTGTGGGTGTTCTTGCACAAAGGAACTAGGTGATGTGTACAAACCAGAGTGATTATAGTAAATACTCTCTTCTGGGGAAAATTTAGTCAACCTAAACCTGTCACTTCCTTCTACCCTCTTAGAAGAGTCAAAATTGTCTATATATGGGCTAAGGATGCAGATTCTATCCAATAGGTGAGCAGATGTGGCTGTCCCAAAATTGGACAGAAAGATAAAATATAGACTGCTATAGAAAGGTCAGGAAGAAGCAGCTGCACAGGAAGAGTTAGGCAAAAACAGCATTCAATGGCAGACCCCTGATGCGGAGTTAAATGACTGGTGGGAGCAATCTCTGCTGCAATCCAGTTAACATTTAGCACCTAATTATCACTTCTCAGTGGAGTCCAGACTAGATAATTGTGAACTGCAACCTCCTTGCTGCACCGGAAACTTTTGATGCTGAAAAGCCACTGAATCCATAATTTAGCAGGTACTGGCTATTTAGAAAAGAGCCTCTGTAGTGAATCCGTAGGCTGATAACCAAAAGGTCAGGGGTTCAAACACACCAACTGCTGCACAGGAAAAGAAATGTGGCAGTCTGCTTCTGCAAATATTATACCCTTAGAAAACCTCTAGGGTCGTTCTACTCTTTCTTTTTGGGTGGCTATGAGTCGTAATCCACTCGCATGCTATTTCTTGGTTTTCTTGAATTTTTTCTTGAATTTTTTGAACTGTCTGTCTAGAAAAGACTCCAGTGAATACAGCGGTTTCTGGGCAACCCAATAGAAGCTTGTTACTAATACAAGAGGGATATTGCAGTCTATTCATTAAAAAATCACAGGCTTTGCCACCCAATAAGACTGTCCTACCTTGTCTTATAATATTGAGTTGGAATGAGTTGGAATTTGACTTGGAAGAAAAGCTGTTATTGCTGTTTTTGAGGGTTTGTTGTCTTTGAAAGGGGGCTCCAAAAATAACTGCAAAATATTGCTGTCAGCCCATGAAATATCAGCCCATTTCTAGATCTGTCTTGCAGGTCAGTAAGTTCCACATAAACTAGATGTGGGTGACTTGATCCAAGATTTCCTTCTACATTGTCTCATATACCAGCTGTTATGGACCCTATAGAAACAAAGGAATAAATTTCAAACCCAGATTTCCCTTCATATTGGCTACAAAGCAATACCAAGTCACCATCAGTCACACCATATGAACATGTAGTTGACTTTTTTTTAGGAAATATGATAAATTTCCAAATCTATCTAGGTAAGAAAAAATTTAAAGCAGCACAAAATTTTCTTTATATCTAAAAGAGGTGTGTGTAGCAATAGATGGACAAAAATACCAGTTACTACTCATAAGAAGTTCATGGGGAAAACTAATGGAGAGGTCAGATATTTTTTCATTCTTTTTTTTGCTTCGTTTTACTCTGTCTTGTTTTTGTACATATTATTAACTCTGCAGGTCTATTTAGAAAAGAGAGGCAGGATAAACAATGTAGAGGAGACAATAAGGGACATACATGGGAGAGAGGGAGATAGGAGAAAGGAAGTGGCTATCAACAAATCCAGGGTCAAAAGAACAAGTGATCCAACATTGATGCCAAGGAGAGTGTAGGAGGCCTGGTAGGGCTTGATCAAGGACAATGTAACAGAGAAGAATTGCTGAAATCCAAATGAAGGCTGAATATGATAATGGGACAAGCAGAAGTAAAAGGAAACAGAGGGAAAAACTAGGAGGCAAAGGGCATTTGATAGAAGTCTAAACACAGGCATGTACATATGTAAATATATTTATATATGACAATGGGGAAGTAGATCTATGTGCATGTATTTATAGGTTTAGTATTAAGGTAGAAGATGGACATAGTGCCTCTACTCAAGTACTCCCTCAATGCAAGAACACTTTGTTCTTGTAAACTGCCATTACATGATGCTCACCTTCCCTACAGGATCACTGAGAAAAAAGCAGATACATAAGTAAATGTGATGAAGAAGGCTGATAGAGCCCAGCTATCACAAGATCTATAAACACGTGGTCATCTAGCTGAGAAGCAAGAGAGTCCACAGAGAAGAAGCACACCAGTCTGTGTGATCACAAGGTGTCGATAGAGTCTAGTATCAGGCATCAAAAACAAAATATCATATCAGTGAGAATGAGGAGGAGTGTGGAATGGAAACTCACAGCCCACTTGCAGGCAACTGGATATCCACTTACAGAAGAGTCACAGGAAGGAGATTAGCCAGTTAGGGTGCGGTGTAGCAATAATGAAACATACAATTTTCCTCTAGTTCTTTATTGATTGCATGATTACTCCCCCCAACCCCCACCTTTTTTCGTGACCTCAATTCTACCTTACAAATCCAGCTATATCAGAGCTTGTACATGGGTACAGATAAGAGTAGGAAACAAAGGAAATCCAGGAAAGATAAGCCCCATCAGAACAATAATGAGTGTAGCAATACCAGGAGGGAAAAAAGGTGGAGAGAAAATTGGGAAACCGATCATAATGACCTACATATGCCACCTCCCTCCCCGCCCCAGGGTATGAACAACAGAAAAGTGGGTGAAGGGAGACTTCAGACCATATAAGACATGTAAAAAATAATAATGTTTAAATTATCAAGGGATTGTGATTGTGATGGAGAGAATGAGAGAGGGGGGAAATAAGGAGCTGATACCAAGGGTTCAGGTAGAAAGGAAATATTTTAAGAATGATGATAACAAATGTACAAATGTGCTTGACACAATGAATGAATGAATATTTTATTTTAAAAAACATAGAAAGAAAAATATGTGAAAACAAATAGCGCAATCTGCCAAGAAAGTTCAAAGTCTTTTAAAAGTCTTTTCAGAAGAAGTAATAATAAGATTACGTGTCAAGATTTTAAGACTATAGAAAGAGGATATGAACTCTAGGATAGTATAGGAACAAATTAACTGCCATCAAGTTGATTTTTTTCTCATAGCTACCCTACCTACAGAACAGGGTGGAACTACTCTGATTCCCCCACTCTGTAAATATTTATGACAAAAAAAGGATCATCTTTCTCCCAAAGAGTGACTGGTGAGTGATAACAGCTGACCTTGTGACTTGAAACCCAATTGGTAACCCATTTTGCTATGAGGCCCCATAAACAAGTAGGGAAAGGATAGGGGTTAAAGGAGTAGATATTTCCGATCAAATGATTTTGGAGATCAAGGCAAGAAATACCACGTGAAGGACTGAGGATATAATAAATAAATTCTGGGTTATTTATTCCTGTAAATAATGAGCAATGGAGTGATTTTTTAAATTTGTCTACAGATTTTTTTTTTATGATAAACGCCGGCCAATCAAAATCAAACCAAAACCAAACCAGAAACTTTGATTCTGACTCATCTTTTCCATGACTGTGAATCTTTACAGGATCATTAGTCTTATTTTTCTTCTAAGGGCTGACAGTTGAGTTAGAATTGATTGATACTTCTACAGATCCTACAGGACAGGTTTGAATGTATTCCAAGGCTGTAAATCTTATTGGCTTCACTTTTCTCCCCAAAATCTCATAGTGGGTTCAAACAGGCAACATTTTGGTTATTAGTCAACACATAACTGGATATGTTCACCAGGCTCCTGAGAGAAAGGCCTACACAGTTTCTTGTGTGAAATGTCACTATAGTAGGAATACCATATATTGTTGCTGTTTATGTTGTCATTAAGTTCTGTCCAGTCATTTCTGACTCTTGCCAATCCTATCTATACCATAAGGAAAAACGGCACTGTCCTTCACCATCTTCACAATGTTTTCTTAAGTTTGAGCCCATTGTTTCAGCCACTGGGTTAATTCATCTCATTACGGGCCTTCCACCTTTGCTCTGATGCCCCATTTTACAAAGCATGATGCTCCTCTGCAGGGACTGGTCTCTCATGACAACATGTCCAAAGTATGTAAGATAAAGTCTCATCGTACTTTCATCTAAAGAGCATTTGACTGCACTTCTTACCTTTTAGCGGTGCATGGTACTTTCAGTATTCTCCTCCAGCACCACAATTCAAATGCATCAATTCTTCTTCAGTCTTCCTTTTACAACGTCCAACTTCCATCTGCATTTGAGGCATGGCTTAGGCCAGGTGCACTGTAGCTCTCAAAGTATCATCTTGCCTATACTTTTGGAACTCTAAAATAGCAGAATAAAGTACTCTGGGATTCTCATTCTTCTCAAAACAATTGATAGTTTTTTATGATCTACACAGCAGTACAGTAGTAGCCAATGACACTCTGGTTCTCAGTCATTGCAAATTACCTTATCATGTAATGTTTCAGGTTTGAAATATTCCTCTTCTTTTTCATTTTTTTGTGTTTTGGTCTTGTACTAGCTAGGGTTCTCTAGAGAAACAAAACCAGAACACTTGTGATTATATATTGTGATTTTATATAATTATAGATGTAGTTGTAGATATAAATATGTAGACATAGGTGCATGCAGCATGAAGGAATATAGCAGCTAATTCGTTCACACTGCAGTATAGAGGGTTCAATTTGACTCATTTCTGTGGAACAAATAATATACTGGAAGTCTTTTATCTAGAAGGTCGAGGAAGCAGAACACTGAGTCTTCTATAGGCCAATACAGAAAGTCTGGCAGCAGGCAACTAGCAGAAGGATGGGTGATCAAAGCCAGTTAGATGACAGAATCCAATAGTCACAAGCTCAAGCAATGTATACACCAGCAGCGAGGTGAAGCAGGTCTCAAAAGAACTTCAAGTTCTAGTGGCACAGAGTTAGTTGGTTGTCCCATAAGTAGTGTAGCTCACAAGTTGAGGCAGAGAACTAGCTAAGGCAGTCACACCCTCGTCTGATCACCAGAAATCAAGAGAGAAAGAGAGTGAGAGAGAGAGAGAAAGGAGTGACTTGTTTAGCTTTTTATCTCTTTGCCTTCCAATCAAACTGCAGCCTTATTAATTCAACATGTGCTTATTTTCCATATTGGCACAATAAGTCTACCTATCAAATGTCTCTTATTATAATGGACTTATTTAATTAAGCCTTAAAGAAAAATATCAGAATAATACAAATGTTCTTAACCCCATACTTATTTCAAACATTCTAATCAGTTTATTGGTTGAAGCCTAGCCTTCCATACTTGTTCAATTCCTAGCCAATGTACCCACAGTACAGCTACCACCTATTTGTGAGAAAATATTTTTAGGATGCTAAACTGTTTCTCCAGAACTTGTATATGAAAAGGTATGAGGTAGGAAGGCCCAGCACTATACATCTGAAAATCAGCTTATGAAAAACTTTTGAATCATATGACGTACAATAATATGACGTACAACAAACTATGGTATCATGCAATTCACTGAAACAAAGAAAATAGCTAAGTTTTCTTTACCACAAGTGGTAGTAAGAGTCACTTTGAATAAATCCCTAAATTATTTGTTGTATTAGACTTCAGCTTTGATGATCTATGTTAATGCAAATATGATGATATTATTGAGGAAAGGATATTGATATAATGTGCCATTTTCATCCCTCAAAACTGTAGCCTTAATTAGTTTTATCAAATTAAGCAGCCAGACATCTAGCAGGGCACCAAGGGAGAAACAAGGGAGATAAGTCTTGATCATAATAGGTATGCAGCAGTAGAGCTCTTCAAGAAGGCAAACACAGTTAATGAATCTCAACAAGCCAAGTGATGTCAGAAAAACACTAGAGGGAAGCAGAAGAGTGCTAATACAAGGTCTCTAAGAAGACATCTTTCTTACTAGTAACTTGGCGTTAGACCCGACCTCTGAAATAATAAGTCCTCATCATTTTCTTTCTAATACACACACACACACACAACCCTCTGTTCAGAGAAGATGAAATGTTCCACTTAGTGATGGCCATTAGTGATTAGAGGTATAAGTTAATGGATGTAAGGCACTTTCTTGTGTTCTAGGCTACAGCAATGTTAGTAAAGTTAGCAATTCTTGCTATTGTATCCATTCGTTTGTTTGCTTTTTGCCATAAAATAAATGCTTAGCACTGAAGTAGGGGCCATGAAAATAATGATAAAATAAACATAATTCCTATTTTTGCAGATTTCATTGTGATGGAAAGACATCAAAATAGGTAGAGGCACCCAAATTCTTTTATTAGTCTAATGAGTTTAGTGATATGACTATGCTATAATCATAAAGAGTGCATGATCCTGAGAAAGTCCTTTATGAATGCAATTGATAATATGGGCAGTTAAAATTTGAAGTCAGGTTGGACCAACTCTAAATTAAAACTGTACCCAGAGTGCAGGATGCAAGGTGCCATGCAATAGTGGATCTCTGGTGGAACAGTGTGGGAAAAAAAAAACCCACAAGCTCAGCATAGAACTAATTCTACCCTGGGAAAACTAGCGGATATTTCAGAGAAGGGGTGATATGTAAGGAGAAAAGATTTTATAAAAAAGAAGTGGTAGAGGAAGAAGAGAGTCTTTCAATTTAAGGGATAATTTAATTAGGCTATGTAGTCAAGACAGACAGATCTGGTGATCTCCTTCCAAAAAGTAGTCTATGAAGCCCCACGGATTACAACAAAAGATAGTCTAGTGACATCCTGGAAAAAATAAGTGCCTGAGATTTAAACTACTTAAATCTCAAAGTGGATGCATGAGAAAATGTAGTGAAGAAAGCTGATGGTTCTGGCTTTCAAAAGATATAGTGGCCGGGATATTAAAGATTTGAAGATAAATCAGTGGCCCTCTAGTTGAAAAAAAAAAAAGTTCACATGGAAGAAGCATACCAGCCTGTATGATCCCAAGATATCGATAGGATTAGGTATCAAGCATCAAAGAACAAAAACATTTATCAGTGCGAATGAAAGGGAGTGGAGAGTGGAGACCCAAGCCCATCTGTAGGCAATTGGACATTTCCTTACAGAAGGGTCACAGGGAGGAGATGAGCCAATCAGGGTGCAGTATAGCACTGATGAAATATACAGCTTTCCTCTAGTTTTATAATGTTTGCTTCCCCCACGGCCCCCTATCGTGATTCCAATTCTACCTTACAAATACTGCTAGACCAGAGCATGTACACAGGTACAGACAAGAGCTGGAAACACAGGAAATCCAGGACAGATAAACCTCCCCGGACCAATAATGAGAGTAGCGATACTAGGAGGGAAAGGGAAAGATGGGGGAGAAAGGAGAACCTGATCACAATGATCTAACTATTACCCCCTCTCTGGGGGATGGACAAGAGAAGACATCAGACAGTGTGAGACATGGAAAAATAATCTATATAGTATCAAGAGTTCTTGAGGGAGGGAGGGATGGTGCCGAGAGGGAGGAGGGGAAAAATGAGGCGCTGATACCAGAGCTCAAGTAGAAAGAAAATATTTAAATAATGATGTAAACACATGGACACATGTGCTTGACACAATAGATGATGTGTGGATTGTGATAACAGTTGCACGAGCCCCCAATGAAACATTTTTTTAAAAAAACAGCCTACAGAGGCTGTGACAACGGACGCAAGCACACTAAGAATCAGAAAATAGCCCAGGACCAGGAATGCTCTGCTCTGTCGTACACGATAACGTCACAATGACTTGGAGCCAATATGATGGTAAGTGGTCACTATTTAAATCTAATATTTATCCTTTCCTTGTTTGAAATGATAGATGCATCCATTTAATGTGTATTTATTGAAGAATTGTTCTGTGAAATACCATATAAGGCACTTTCATGAATACTGAAGTCAGAAATTGAAGAATTTAGCTACTATTTTAATCAACTTACTCCATTTCAACAAAACATATGTCACTCACCATCCACGCGACCATGGAATCCAGTATAAAATCATTGCATCTGCAATCCAATTGCCTTCTTGTCTGCATGACTTTTGCTGTGGAATCAGAGTTTATTCTCACTGATATTCTTAGTAGATAACGTTTCATCTTTTTAAGCTGGTTTCAAGATCCTGCCTTTCTTGGGCTTTGGAAAATTTAGTTGTGATATTTCCTGACTATATCATTGCATGGTCTATGCTGTTTGGAGTTTAATAATCTATTTGATTGCCCATCTTTTTATTTTTATGATATTAGGGACATTTTCTTTCAACAAATCTTTGATACTATTCTCTATGATTTTGTTTGGTCTCTTTCTGCCCAGAATTCTGATGGTGAATATATTACTCCTATTGATAGTGTCCCACATCATTTTCAGGCTTCCTTTGCTCCTGTTTTATTTTTTCTCTGTTCTTTTCTCTGATGGTTCCTCTAACACATGGGTCAGAAAGCTATGCGACTCTCAGGCCATATGTGGCTCTTTTTGTACACATATGTGACGTTGAAGTAAAATTGAACTTTTTTAAAGGGTAGCGATTTTGTTTGTAAAAAATTATTTATGTCTCTCAAATAATTTTTAAACTGTTGTGAGGGACAGGATTGGCTTTTCCATCTGAAAAGTTTGCTGATCCCCAATCTGGCAGATTAGTATGGAGATGTTTAGTCAATCTGGCAAATTCTGTCTCCAATCAATTTTGTTACCCTCCTTTGCCCTTCCAAATGAACTATTATTTCTGAAATCTTAGTGTTAGTCTTCTGGATTTAAGTTTGCTGCTTCTGTTTGGTTTCTAATTTTAAAATTATTTTGTCAGTTTGCTTGCATAGTGTTCTCCCGGGTGTTTTCTTTGAGTTCATGTGGAGTTTTCTTGATCTTTCTCTCAACCCACAGATCATCTTTTTAATGGTATATCATTCTTTTGCATTACTTACCATATATGTCCAATGCCATTTATTACTGTGTGAGGTTTTCTTAGTCTGTATTCTTAGTTAGTTGCTTAGGTCATTCAGTCTCATATCTTTATGTAAACCTATAAAATATTGTGGAGGTGTTGTATTTTGAATTTAATTGGTGTGAATGGTGAGGGCTTTATTTATATCCATGAAAAGTTACAGTCTCAGAAACTCACAGGTGACATTCATTCTATCCTGCCTTATAGAGTCCCCAGGAGTCAGAATCACCTTAATTACAATGAGGGGGTTTTAGTGAGTTCTTTCTGCTCGCTGTAGGCCTCCCGGTGGATATGAAGAGAGATTGTACATGCAATTATCTATTCAATTCTCATCCAATGCCTTGAAGGCAAGTTGCACAGATGGTGGTCACTGTCTATCATTGACTAAGTAGTACAAGAGCAGGAGCAGGCAGTATCCTTACACAGTGGATGGACCTTCAGGAGGTGGCGGTGTACGTGAGCAGTGTGGATGCAGTTGCCATTTCCCACTGGATGGGACAAGAAAAACAAAAAGAGAGAAGCAGCGACAAATTAAATAATAATAAAATGCAAGTAGGAGAGAAACAAGCAAATGAAATGAAAAAAGAAATTAATAACCAAACATAAAAATGAGATAATAAGAATATGAGAAGGAAAATATAATAGAAGAAAAAAGGAAAGAAAGACAATACAGTAATTAAAAGTAGGGGTGGTGATGGAAAGTGAATTGTAAATAAACTCAGTAAAAAGATAGGAAAAGAGAAACAAGAAAGGAAAGATGAAAACCCAAAAGAAAAGGGAAAAGAAAAAGAAAGCAGAAAAGATACAACTGGAGTGAAGTTAGGACATTGAGTAAGATTGGCATTCGATCATAATGTCTGGTTCTAGAAGGAGTTCCTTCTGGCCTAGAGAGTGTCCCAGATCAGGACATCTGGTCCAGAAGCAGTTAGTGCCAGCTCAGTAGGTCACAAGAGTCAGGGTGACTGGTCCCAGAAAGACCAGTTCTTTGGGTCCCAGAGCACATCTGGGATAAGAGTCTCAGTTCTGGGTGGAGCTCCTGCCTGCCCAACAAGGCCCAAGGGCAAGACACACATCTAGTGCTCTGCATTCTGTTTTCCTGAGGAGACAGAGTGATCACACCTCCAGACACAAGGATGGTCTGTACACTGTGCCAGGTCTACAAGGGTTTCCCTTTGACCTCAGGTGGAGCAGAAGCTGTGTGGGTGGTGGGGGGACTGTCATCAGGTGAGCAAAGGTGGAGACTGATCATGCTTCTGGTTACCAGGAAGGTGTGGGGAACAAGAGGAGGACCACATCTTTCCCCAGGCACTGGACTGGGTATTTGTGCAGTACTGAGCAAATGGAGCCAATTATCAGATTGCTGTACTGATGCTGCTTGCAAAAGTTTGAAATAATTATGCGATATAAGATAAACTGGCAGTTCACCCTCACCGACTGGTTCTTTGCACACTATTTATTTTTTTGTCCAGCTTCTTCTCCACGTCAATATTCAGCTCACTTTTCTGTCTTTTTCCAGAAAGTTTAGGATTCCAGAGTTGTTATATATGTGTGTGTTTCATTTAGCCTCTACCAAACTTAGCTTTATCAATTTGGTTTCTCATTTTTTCAATTAATTTGTCAGTTTGTGTGTGTAGTATTAACCTGGATTGTTCTAAAGTTTCATCTGTGCATTTGTTGATTTTATGTTGTTGTAGAGGGTCAGAGTAACAAAAAAATATGACCTGGCTACTTGGAATCACAGAATATGGGTTACAATAGTAATTTTATTTTTAGAAGAAGTAAAATAAATGGGCCCAAGGAAAAGAATAAGAACTCTAGTTTAATATAGACTCTGAGTAAAAAATGTAGCCCCAAATTGAGTTGGGATAGAGCATGGAATTTCTGTGGACAACACTTCTAATGAAGAACTTCTTGGCTGAAATATGCAGGGAACTACAGAACATATGCAGGGGAGTGTAATCAAAACTTGAACCCAGAGACGTTCCCACTGCGAATCACAGACCAAATATTGGCACATCTTCTTCATTGAGCCTGATAAAATGATGAGAGGTTCCTTCAAAACATTGGCTCTTTGAGAGGAAAAAAAAACAAACAACCAGTAGTTACGGAGTGGACTCAGATTCATGATGTCCCCATAATGAAAATAAAGTGACTGGGAAAGTCTAGGATGTTTTCAATGAATCTGAAAACTTCTGTGATACCAGTCATGTAATAAACTATTTTAAAATGCCACCCTGTTGACTCTGGCAGTCATTTGTGTATCAGAGTAGAATATTGATCACAGAGTTTCCAGTGACTGGTTCTTCAGAAAAAGAGCACCATCCCTGTCTATCCCAGGTGTCTCTGGGTGGTCTGAAGCCATGTTGGCACCACTTAGGGGAACAAAGTAGACTTACATGCAGTTCACTCTACCTGCTCCAGAGAACACTCACTGGATGAACAAGATATAACTGCTACCTTTAGATTTAATAGTAAAGCTTGGTAGGAAAACAAAAAGCATACTGCTAGCTTAAAATTCATTGTGTTGAAAGAACTCTGCAAAGTATTAGAAGACAAGCATTTCAGTCTGTTTCCAAAAGTTCACAATCTTGACAAACCTGTGGAGAAGCTCTATTCTGCATTGGAATCAACTACTTAATGGTAAGGACTTGCACTAGGATTACTACAGCTATTACTATTAGTAATCACAAAAGAAGATAACATTTAATAGCTGCCTTTTATGTTCCTTACATAAGTCTTGCTGTTAGATTAGGTCAGATTTTTTTCTTTTTTATTGGGGGGGCATCACTGTCCTCTGGTGGGAGTAGGTGGCCCAGCCTTGCTCCTGGAGACTGCTGCTGGATTTGAACTGCTAACCCAGTGAGCCGCAGTCCCATGCACAACTGCTATGCCACCAGGGCTCAGCCCAGGATCAGATTTATTATTCTACAAGGCATCCCGTCAAAAGTAACATAACCATGACCCAGCTCTCTGGGTGGCTCAAATGGTTTGCTCTCGATTTAAACTACCTATTTTGTAAAAATGCAGTCTTTGAATCCTACGTGAGGTCACTGTTAGAGTCGACATCATGGCAGTAAGCTTGATTTTTTTAATACACAAATCTAAAAGTAAGTCTTGTCCAGAAGAACACAGCTGACTTGACACTGAAGCCCAGTCTGACTCCAAAGTCTTCAGTATCATGTGTTCTCCTAAAAGTCACACATTGTTCAGAGTAAGGAAAAAGGTAGCAACATTAGACTTTGCACTAGGTGCCTGCTCAATATAACAATGCAAGAGACCTGATTTCAAATAGTGGTTGTACTAACTGGCTAAATCTGTGAAGACTGTGCACGTTACTAGATGTATAACACTTGTGTACAAAAGGGAGATGCTTGTTGAAGGGATTCTATAAGATTATGTGTTACAAAAATAGTAACAAAAATATCCTTTCCACAATAGATTTTGATTTAAAGTTAGTTGCCTGAATCACAATCTTTGTTCTACTCGAAAAAGCCCAATGTAATATGCCATTTTCCCTTCATTGCCTTCCAATCCATTTCCTGAATTTTCCTGAATTGCATTCCAATCCATTTCTCATGGCAATCCTAAAGGACAGAGTAAGACTTTCCTATGGGTTTTCAACACAATAAGTCTTTGAGGGAGTAAAAAGTCTCATCTGTCTTTCATAGAGTGGCAAGTGGTTTTGAACCGTTGACCTTTAGGTTATTAACCCAACAAGTAGCCAACTATTCTACCATGGCTGAATGGCACAGACTTTGGTTTGGTTTGGGAAATTCTGTTTCTAAAGGAAAAAAATAACTCTCTACGATACCAGTAACATAAGAATATTCCTAAAGTGTGTAAAACATAATTTGATTTCCCAGCATGAACTTTATGCAGCTTTCCAGAAACATTCACTTCATTTTACAAGGTAAGCCTGAAATCTAACTATGAAAATAGCACATTTCATCATCCACCTCCATATTTTAAAAAACTATTTTCAAAACAAATCATTAGAAATTTTGTAAAATTCAATAAATTTTTATTTAGTTTTCAGATCAATAATAACTTAGAAATAGAGAAGAAACTCAAGCATATATCCTGTGTGAGGGTCTATACATGTCTATATGCCATGTGTGTTTACTCACAAGGTTCAACAACACTGTACTCTTAATTCCTTCCATACACTCAGATATTGAGTCATGCAAACTCCTACAGGAGCAATCATCCTGCAGAACTTGATTATGTCATTATAGTAGGTATTGTTGTTAGCTGCAGTTCAAAGTACTTTGACTCATAGTCCCCAGGCAACTGACAATCTCTGCTTAATTGAGCAAAACATTGAGTAGCTATGTATTGGGCCATTGTGACTGTTTTTTTTTCTTTCTTTCGTTTTTCCCCCCAATGATTTTATGGGAGGCTCTTACAGCTCTTACGACATTCCATATATCATTTGTATGAGACACATTTGCACACCACGTTGTCATCTTCATTTCCAAAATATTTTCTGCTTCAGCCCTGGGTATAAACTCCTCTCTCCCCCTCCTTTTTTAAAAAAATAATTTTATTGGGAGCACATACAAATCCCATCATGATCAATACTTATGTCAATTGTATGCATACCACATTTGCACACTTGTTGCCATCATCACTCTCAAAACATCCTCCCTCCTCTTAGGTCCAGTCCCAGTAACAGTTCCCCAAATTTCCCCTCCTTCCCTACTCCCACTCCCTCAGAAACCCTTAAAAATTCACAAATTTTTATTGCTTTTTCATATCATACACTATCCAATGTGCCCCGCTATCCACTTCCTTGCTGTCCATACTCCAGAGAGGAGGTTATATGTAGATCCCTGCAATTGGTTCTCCCTTTCTTCTGCACCCTCCCGGTATCACCAATCCCACCACTGGGCCTGAAGGGATCACCTGTTCTGAATTCCTCATGCTTCCGACTCCAGTGTACATCCCCTCATCTAGCTGGATCTGCAAGGTAGAGTTGATATCATGATAGTGGATGGGAGGAAGCATTTGAGAACTAGAGGAAAGTTGTATATTTCATTGTTACTACTCTGTACCTTAACTGGCTCATCTCCTCCCTGCAACCCCTCTGTAGGGGAATGTCGCTTCACCTATCGATGGCCTTTGGATCCCCAATCTGTTCTCCCCCTCATTTGTGATACAATTTTTAGTACTTTGATGCCTGACACCAAATCCTTTCGACACCTCATGGTCACACAAGCTGGTGTACTTCCTCCATGTGGGTTTTGTTGCTTCTGAGCTGGATGGCCGCTTGTTTCCTTTCAAACCTTTAAGACCTCAGATGCTGTATCTTTTGATAGCTGGGCACCATCAGCTTTCTTTAACACACTTGCTTCTGTGTACATTTGTTTTCAGTGATAGTGTCAGGAAGGTGAGTATCATGGAATGCCAATTTAATTGAACAAACTGTTCTTGCACTGAGAAAATACTTGAGTGGAGGTCCAATACTCATCTGCTGTCTGAATACTAACCCTATAAGTATATGCATGTTGATCTATTTTCCCATCGTTCTATATAAATATATTCACCTATGTACATGCCTGTATTTAGACCTCTATAAATGCCTGTTACCCCCAGTTCTTTCCTCTATTTCCTTTTACTTTCCTCTTGTCCCACTATCATGCTTTTTGGTCATAGATTTCCATTCCTTTCTTTCTTGTCTATTTTAGCCTGGAGGGTTTCCTGGAACCCATTTACTATAGTTATCATTCTAGCTTCTGAGACACCAGAGACATTATTTTCAGCATCTAAGCCTTATGCAAGCCTGCCTGAATGAAAAGCTTGGTGATGATAACATATGCAGTGTGCAGTTGAAAATAAAACCTGCATTTCTCTCAATGAAGGCAAGAATTCTACTACAGAACTAGTGTCTTCACATCCTGGACACCTCACCCCCAAATGTTTTCAAATAGTCCCTCTACTCATCAGATAGTGGTATTTCAGTTTTGGTGATATAACTTGTGGCATTTTAAAATGAAAAGACAATGTAAAACAAGATTTCTCCCAGGCAAGGCAGGAAAGAAGGAAGGAGGAAGTCAAGGAAAGAGGTGAGCACTGGGGAGAAGAGGTAGGAAGTAAAGGAAATTATGAAGGAAAGAAAGAAGGGGAATAAAGCCTTTCCTCCATCCACATCTGGACCACAGGAGGCACATTGAACACTCATTTATCCAGAAGATTTATGTCATAGCCACAGGGCTTCATTTTCAAGGAGGAAACTATAGCCCACAAAGATGCAAAAAAAAAAGTATTAATTCATCAAGCTTGGCTGTAAAGCCTCATTCATTTTCTGATCTAGCTGACCTACCTCCCCCTTTGTTATTCATGGTCATTTATAGACCCAATCATCTTCTAGATGAAGTGTGAATTTGTTTCTTTTGCTTGTATTTGGCAAGATGCATTCTGCTACCCTGACAAATTAATTACCTGTGAACACTTCCCAGGAACCTAAGACTTTCTTAGATGAAAGAACAGTGGGAACATGCACTCTCCATTTCAAAACTCAAGCATAATAAATGAAGTCATCAAACCATGAGGTTCTGAACTGAAGCCAAGGGCAGGGAGTCTGCTGTGTTTTTTTTTTTTTCGTCATGGTTTTCACCCCCATCAAGCACTACAGAGCACAATTCCCAGTGTGGCCAGCAGAATGGAGTTCAGATTAGTTCTGAGGGAAGAAGGAAAAGCCACAGCACCAAGGACCTACTGTAGCGAGAGACCAACGTAAAGGAGTTCATCCTGAAGTGTCTTCCCGAAGAGCTTCATAAAGGGTGAGAGAAAAGAATGATGAGGAAGCAGTGCAGTCTTGCAGAAATAGGGAGCCCCTCTACCTCTACAGCGTACAGAGCCTATAGTACAATCCTGGCTAGATCATCATGGGGGTGGGGGCTGGAGGGTGGGGTAGGAAACAGCTGTAGTTCTGGTTGCAGGAATTCCCAGCAGAATATGAGTACTTTTTGTTAGCTGATATCAAGTCACATGCAATTTGTGGCCCGCTGCACAGCCAAAGCACAACCCACTGCTACACCCTCTTTAGGAAGATGAATCTGTTCTTTTCAAAGGCTAGAGTTCATTGGTGTGACCACTGTGCATTTCAAGTGCTTTCCAATATCTGGGGCTTAGCATCCAGCACATTATCAGACAATAATCTGCTGTGGTTTATAAGGTCTTCATTGACTAGTTTTCATAAGTAGATCACCAGCTCTTTCTTTCTCATCTGGCTTAGTCTGGAAGCTCCATGGGAAATCTGTCTACCATAGATGACTCTGCTGTTATTTGAAATACCATTTGCCTGGTTCCCAGTATCACAGTGACACAAAAGTACCATGCTGCAACAAACTGATGGATGGGAGATGGATATTAGCAGTTGGAGCTACAATTCTCATTATATTTGCAGTAGAGGTTGCTTCTAAGTTATCATGCAATTTCTACTGAATTATTCTATTCACATTTGAGTATCCAGTTGGTTTTAAATGTCTCAAAGGCAGGGATCCAGCTCAAAGTTTCACTTCTAACTTCCCACATTGCTGAGAAGTCAAACAATATTTGTATAAATGTTTTGCAGCGTTTGGAGGGAGACAGATGTATAAGTCAGTGTGGTGGTCATGTACTCTTGTGTCTATTTCAGGATTGGGAGTCTAGGGATAGAGTCTAGCCTGTCAATCTAGAGATAGCCAATGAGACCTCTGTGTGGGCATCTCTTTCTCTTGAGAATACTGGGAAATCTCATGGTATTTCCTCTTTGGAGATGAGAAACTTATAGCTCAATCCTTGGGAGACATTGCAGCTGGAAAGACACAAGTGAGGCTCCCTGTGAGACATCCCAAAGGAGAATTCACATGGGCTTACCCTGATGGAACCAGACCTCTGAAGCCGGAAAAGTCACATGGAGACTTCTGCCAGTGCCGAGATGCTTGAGAAGCCCCAGAGAGACCCCGTCAGTGCTGAGATGCTTCCACCACCATTGGATACACAAGACTCTGCATCCACTGGCCTATGATTGTCCTGGAGCCATTGTATGTGCTTCGTGAGTCTGAAGTGGACTTATGGATTGGTATCGGACATATGTGCTAACATTGGATTTATAGACTTGGACTGAAATGGGCTGGGATGCTTTCTCAATGGCCTATTCCTCTTGTATATAAACCTCTCCCTTATGTACAGATGCATGTTTGTGAATTTGTTTCTCTAGTCTTTCCGGAATAACACAGTCAGCTTCAGGGAAGAAAGCCAGTCTGAGAGACCCTGCAGAGTAGTCCTTCAGTCCTTTGGGATTGCTAGGCATCAGGATCGACTCCATTGAAGTGGGTCTGTGTTTTCTGTTATAGTTTGTGTACTACTTTCTTTTTCTTTTTTTTTTTTTTTTTTAGGCATCACTGCCCTGGTGGTGGGAGTAGGAGGCCCAGCCTTTGCTCCTGGGAGCCGGAATCGAACCTCCATCCCAGTGGGCCGCAGTCCCGCGCACAACCACTACGCCACCAGGGCTCAACCTGTGTACTACTTTCTATAGACTATGCCATCTGCCCTTCAACAGTACTCTGACAGTACTCTGCATTGTACTTTGCTTTATTTTATGGTTTGGATAACATTTACAGACAAAATTGTTTTTCCAGGTGTGGCGGTCATGTACTTTGGTGCCAACTTGATTGAAAGTGTAGGGGTGAAGTCTAACCTGCCATTCTGGGGATAGCCAATGAGACCTCTGTGTGGGCATGGCTTTCTCTGAGAATTCTGGGAAATCTCACAGTATTTCCCCTGTGGAGTTGAGAGATCATCAGTTCAGTCCTTGGGAGACACGGCAGCTAATAAGACAGAAGGTTGGCTCCCAAGGAGATATCTCAAAGAAGAAGCCGCATGAGCTTACCCAGAAGGAACCAGACTTCTGAAGGCAGAAAAGCCATGTAGAGACTCCTGCTAGTGCTGAGATGCTTGCGAAGCCATAGAGAGGCCCCTGCCAGGGTTGAGATGCTTCTACCACCACTGGTTACACAAGACTCTGCACCCAGTGGTCTGTGATTTTCCCGGGGTCGTTGCATGTGCTTCGTGAGTCTGAAGAAGACTTTATAGACTGGTATCGAACATATAGGCTAATACTGGACTTTTGGACTTGAACTGGATTGGGCTGGGATGCTTTCTCAATGTTCCATGTGCCATGCCTCTTGCATATAAACCTCTCCCTTATGTACATAAGAGTGTTTATGAATTTGTTTCCCTAATCTACTCGGACTAAGGTACCAGGCAAATAATTACTCACTTTTGTCTTATAACTCATGCTTTCTTGATCTCATCAGCTTGATTATTCTGTGGATTATTTTATTAGACCACCTGTTAACAGTCTGATCTGGCATTCTCATATGCTAGATATCCTTACCACATTTATACTCTAAATCCAAAACCATTGGATGGAGGCAATTTGGACTCACAATGACCCTATAAAGGAGACTAGATCAACCAAAGTGCAACTACATAAGATTTCCACAGTTGTCATTCCTGGGAGCATAGTGTTTACATGTTGTTGTTGTTGTTTTTTGGGGGGGTGCATCACTGCCCTCTGGTGGGAGTAGGTGGCCCAGCCTTGCTCCTGGATAACTGCTGCTGGAGTTGAACCACCAGCCCCATGGGACACAGTAACGCACACAACCACTATGCCACTGGGGCTCAGTCCTCATGGTGGGTTTTGAACCATGAGTTGTTTCTCTGGAGAAAGATGGGGCTGTGTACTGCTCAAAAGAGTGACAGGCTTGGAATCCCACTAGAGCAGCTCTATCTTGTCCAGTGGGATCACAGTGAGTCAAAATCAGCTGAATGGCCCTGAGGTCTCATTTTGCAGAATTAGGCTTCCACCCTCTTCCTCCCCTGGAGCAGATGTGCTGACCACTGCTTAATCACAGCACCCCCTGCAGCCCACGTAGTAACAGGAGCCAATGTATGTCATATGATGAACTATGTACAAGTTAACTGCTTGGAGAATATTGATTGCAGACTTTAGGAAATTTTCCCAGAGTCTACTACTCTTCAACATGAGAAAAATATACCAGATGAATGTTGCTCTTCATGTAAATCTAATTGAGACATGTGGAGCCTTTTCTGGAAGAAAAGGGTCTTATCTGTCTGTAGAAAGACTTCTGCAATCCTTCTGGATGTCAAGCAGTATATAATGTGTGAGCACTGTATCTTATGCCTACACATGAATAATTAAATACTTTTGGAATTAAGCATAACTTCATTCGCTGTAGCCTCCCCCCACCCCTGCCTCCATTATATACTCTGGTGTTTTCCCTGACAGCAGTTACTAGCATAATTGCTTTCATAAGAGAGCTGTCAAATATGAAAGAGGTCTTCATACTTTGGGGTTAGTAGCTAATTGAATTAACTGATTATGCCTCTTGGGACTCAGGTTAATGAGGTTGGCTGTGGCCCGAAAGGTTAGATGTTACAAAGGTTAGAAATTCAAGTCTGTTGCTTCTCGACTTTTTGGCTAAGATCAAGTGTTGAAACTCAAACCCACCCAGGCTACTACTAAGAAACTAGTCATTGAAGTCCTTTGGAATAAGTTCTACTCTATAATGCCGGTGGTAGCCACGAGACAGAATTGATTCAAAGGGTTTTATTGTGTTCTGCACATGACTAAGCCCTTCATGCCAGCCTGGACTAATGACTCACAAATTTGGAAGTAGATGAGGCAACAGTTAGCATTGTCAAAGGGCAAACAGTGTTAATCTTCCCATGTAGGGGCCCTGCAGCTACAGGCAGTGGGTTTTAATTGGGTTTTCGATTAAAGCAATTTTCTCCTCAGTGATTTATCATAAAGAAATAAAACAATTAAGACTCATTTGGAAACACTAATGAATTATTTAGCATGGACTGAGCAAAACGAAAACATGACCTCCATTAGCCTCATCTGAGGTAGAAAAAGGAAATGTTGGGGGAACAGACTAAGAAGCATAAAGGAAGCCGGAGGGCGAGGGTGACAAAACTAAGGCAGCCCTTTGCAGTCTCTCTTTCTCCCAAGGACCTCCCAGTTCCAACCTATTCTGGTCCAATATTTTGTGGTAAAGCTTTGAAATGTTTAATTTTAAGCATCTTCTCAAGCTTGGCCTTTTTTGTTACAAGCTCAGATAATAGGTCCAAAACACTGCCACTCTGTCAGTGCCGGTTCATCGTGAGCCTGTAGAGGAAGCTGGAACTGCTATGAATCTTTACAGAAACAAAAGAGTCTCCTCTTCCTCTGCCATGACAGAAGAGCTAGTGAGCTCCACCCACCCACCATTCTGTGGGCAGCCCAACACTTGACCCACTGCCACCATGACCTGAATACATGATAAAGGACACATCCTCATCCAGGCATCATAATGTGCAACTGCCATCAGAATGGCTCTTCCATGATATGGAGTTAATTGTGTCCTGCCCAAAATACTTCTGTAATCCTCACCCCTTATAAACATGAATGTCATCTCCTTTAGGAATAAAGGTTCCTTTGCTCTGTTAATGAGACCATAACTAGGCGGGTATGTCCTGACCCTGATGACATGTGAGCTATAAAAAGAGCAAATTAGACCACGCAGATACTGCAAATCCTGAAGAGTGTCCTTGGGGTATGAGAAAAGATATGGATCTTCCTAGGAGCTGAGAGAGAGCTTGCTCTCCCCATACAACTGATAACCCACTTGGACTGTTACCCAGAACAGCAGTTGAAAACCACCAGCCTTCAGCAGGAGAAAGACAGGACTTTCTACTCCTGTTAAGATTTATAGTTTTGTAAACCCACATGGGCAGTCCTGCTCTGTCCTGTAGGGTCACTATGTGCATGCCTCAACCCAATGGGAGTGACTGAAACTGTGAAGAGAAAACATTTCTATTGTCTAAAGTTATCCACTTGCGATATTGCTACCTGCCACCACAATCAAATCGCTGGTTGCTACCAAAAGCAAGCCAAAGGACATTCCCTCACAGAAGGCTCTCAGGGAGAGGACGAAGTGGTCAGGATGCAGTGTAACAATGATGAAACATGTAATGTTCCTCTAGTTCTTGAGTGCCCAAACACAACTATCATGTTCCCAATTCTTCCTTGCAAGTCCGACTGGAACAAAGGATGTACACTGGTACAAATGGGAACTGGAAACACAGGGAATCCAAGGCAGAAGAACCCCTCAGGACCAGTGGTGAGAAGGGTGATCATGTGAGGGTGGAGGGAAGGTGGGGTAGAAAGGGAGAACAGATTGCAAGGATCTACATATGATCTCCTCTCTGAAGAGCAGATAGCACAGAAGTGGGTGAAGGGAGACATCCGAGGGTGTGAGATATGGAAAAATAATAAAAATTTATAAATCATCAGAGTTCATGGGGGAGGGGGAACAGGGAGAGAGGGAGAAATGAGCACATACCAGGGGCTCAAGTAGAAAGCAAGTACTTTGAGAATGATGAGGGAAATTAATGTACAAAAGTGCTTGACACAATGGATATATGTGTGGATTGTGATAAGAGTTGTATGAGCCCGCAATAAAATGATTTAAATTTGAAAAAATCAAGCCAAAGTACTCAGTCACAGCTTTTTGACAAGGAGAAAGACACTTTAATTTGTGAAAATGATGATGCAAAAGAGGTTGAGTTTCCTCTCACTTCCCAGAACAGAGAAAAGGAGGTGATTTTATATACTCCTTAAAAAGAAGGAGCTGTTTGGGGGAGAAAGCATTGATAATGCTGTAACTAAGTGTGTTAGTCCGGGCAAACTAGAGAAACAAATTCATAGACACGCATATGGATATAAAGGTACGGTTTATATCCAGGAGGAATGGAACATTGAAAAAGTATTCCAACCCAGTCCAGTTCAAAGTCATAAATCCGATATTAGCTCATATGCCCTATACCAGTCTATAACGTCTCCTTCCAACTCACAAAAGTCACATGCCAGTGGGTGTAGAATCCCAGCGCTGACAGGGGTCTCCCCATGGTTCCTCGCTTCCAGGGCTCTGGGCCCATCAACAGCACCCAGTGGTGGTAGAAGCAACTCAGCGCTGGCAGGGGTTTCCACGTGGCTTCTCTGGCTTCAGAGGTCTGCTTTCATCAGAGCAAGGCCATGTGGCTTCTTCTCCGGCTCCTGCAGTTCCTCAGACACTGCCATCTTGCATTGTCTGTAGTTCATTGTCTCTGAGACTAACTCCCAACATCTGAGGAGACAGCTTCTCATCTCCATGAGGGAAATATTGTGAGATTTCCCAGAAGCCTCAGGAGAAAGCCATGCCCACACAGAGGGCTCATTGCCTACTCAATAGCTAGACTCCACCCCTACATCTCAAACATGAAATTAACATAAGCACATGACCGCCACACTAAGTTATAGGGTTTTAGTTGATAATCATGTCTTCTTTCTCATGTCGCATTCTGCTCTGGTGTTTAGTGATCCTCATGTTTTCAATGGTGACAGTATAATGGAATGATTTATCTCACTTTTTCATGGAAATCAAAAGCATGAACTTCAGTTGAGTTACTCTGTAACAAGTAAATACTGTTTTCTGCCCTGAGATCACAAACAACTCATCTGATTTTTAGTACCACGGAAGCTAAAACAAATCACACTGAGCCATAATAATCCTTAGTTCACTCTTCACTTATCCCACCCCAAATATACTTAATGCCCTTGTACTTCAATGATCTCTTGACTTCTCACTTCAACTTCCCTTGACATCTAGTTTGAAAAAGGAAACAACAAAGGCATACCAACCTATCGTGAATCCTAACTAGAATTGTGAGGTGGGAAGAGGCAGCGACAGGGGCAATTGTCCCTCTCCCTGCCTGAAGGTTCCCCCTCTACAGAAGTCGGGAAGAGAATCAGGCAAGTCCATAGCCAGTCATTAGGACTAACAGGGCAGTCCAAACTAGGCCCTGCTGGGCTTAATTCAGCCAACGGTTTCAACCAATACCCTCGACCACGCCTCCCAGCCAAAAGTCTCAAATACTCTGACCACAAGACCCCCCGTTCCCTTGCCCTCTTCTTCACATTCAACTCCTGGCCGGTGCCTGTTCAATCCTGGGGGTCTCTCTGGCCTTGGGCTACCACGTGTGTGTGTGCAGTCCCACAAGCCGCCCTTGTTCAGTGACTATAAACCTGAGACTTCTGTCCTTTATGAAAACCCACTAGGATCATAAACCTGGTTTGGAGTGAATTCCTTTTCTTTCAAAGCCAACGACCGAGGTATTTCCCACCATAGAAATCTAGCAATTACAAAGTCAACCTGTAAAAGCAAACAAAATGCATGACCACCACCCCCACCCCCCGCAATTATGCCTAACGCAACTTCAATCTTTCTGTTATAAAAGCTCTAGAAACCTAAGACTCTCCATTTCGGGACCTTTTCTTTCTTTTTCCACAGAAATAGAACATGGTTAAATGTAGAAACTTCACAAAGTCGTCTTAATGAGCCTGTCCTCACTTGGGCTAAGTATCCCAATATTTTTGCACAGAGGGGACTTAAGATGAAAATGAAACCCTGTCTGCCCTCACACTAATGGTGCCAGACACACCCAGTTTAAAAGAAAAATAATCCCTGTATATTCTCTTTAGGTTATAACTAAGTTTTGCTGTGAATTCAATTGTAAACATTTCTCTTTTTCAGCTTCTGCGGATGAAGAGGAAAATATGGTAATCACAATTTACAGGATCCACTCAGACCTCCAATGGAAACGAAAGGAGAATTCACCCCAAGGTAATCTTTCTGAAGAACTGTTTCCTTGATAAACTAGGTCTCTAAATAAAAATAGCAATGAATTGCTAGCATTGCCAATGCCTATGGTGCAAATACATTGTGCCCAACTTTAAGCAACAAGTGGAGCCCCAAATTTCTGAATATTGAACACTCAATTATTTTGGGTTGGCCTGGGAAGACTCTAACATTCAGAAGACTGGGTTGGGTTCTTTGGAGGTAGAAGCTAAATTTCTCAAAAGCAGAAAAACTAGCTATGTTAGTCTGGGTAGACTAGAGGAACAAGTTCATCAAAACTCCTTTATGTATAAAAAAGAGTTTTATATAAAAAAAATTGACCATTGAGACAATATCCCAAACCTGTCCAGACCAAGTTCATAAGTCTGATATTAGTCTATATGTCCGATACCAAACTATAAAGCCCTTTTCAGACTCATGAGACACATGCAATGATGTCAAATGCAGGACAATCACAGACCAGTGGGTAGAAAGATTTTTGGTCCAGTGGCATTGTAAGGATCTCAGCACTGGCAGGGCCCTCGACACGACTTTTCTGGCTTCAGAGGTCTGGTTCCATCAGAGTAAGTTCATGTAGCTTCTCCTAGGGATGTCTTGCAGGGACCCAACCATGTCAGTGTAGTGCCTCTGAAAGAGTGAACTGAGAGAGACAGGAAGGAATTACCTTTAAGAAGAAGAAGACCCAGAATTCTCAGGAGAAGACCACACCCATACTGGGATCTCATTGGCTATCCCCAGATTGACAGGCCAGACTCCACCCCTAAATTCTTAATGCTCAAATTGACACCAGATTAGGTGACTGCCATAGTAGTAGATAGTAACTGAACTATCTATCTGTTCACTGAAATGGGAAGTTGGTTGAAGCAATTGAAGCAATGAAGAGAGAGTTGGGCAAGAGAGGAGGTCAGTGATAAGTCCTTGTGATCTTAGGATAGTTTTATTTGATTTAAATAATTTATAACATGTAGTATAAGTTCCCTCTAAACCTCAAAACATTCAATAAAAGACCAAGATGTCTTCTTGGTCCTGTGGGGACAGTATTCTTGAGAGAGAGGATCCTAGGAGATTTCTAGCATAGGATAATATAGTCAGGAGAAGGAAAAGTACACAGAGGGTGCTGGAGCTGAACTGATCCCACTAAACTGAAGTAATTCAGTAGAAGCAGAAAACGCAAATTAATGAAGGAAAACACAGCTGCATTCCACCACATTCCTCTCAAAATGCCCCCCAGAGAGATCAGTAGCATTCCACTGCCAGAGGAATAAGTGTACATGTTAATTTCATTTGACTCTCAAAAGCAAGGGTGACCCCAGGGATCTCTGCATTTGAGTCAAAGGCATATTGCTTTCTTTCAGATTCTGCCCTGATTGTCTCCTGTTTTAGACACCAAACCATAGAACCTAACCAAAAGAGCAACTGAAAATGTGCTTGTGTTCCAGATACACATATATGGGCAAATTAACTTAAATGTGAGAACAGGGCGTGGTCCAGAGAGCAGCAGCAGTAGCTACAATAGCAAGGTTTCCTGGGAACTGGGTCAAGGATAGGCCAAACCTCTGAGTTGAGGGACTGAGAGAGTCCAAATTTGCTCATAGCATGCTAGCCAGATTGGGAGACTTAGGTCTGCAGTGGACTGACTCCAAGTGTCTGGTTGTACTTCTTTTTGGGCCATCACTGCCCTTTGGTGGGAGTAGGAGGCCCAGCCTTGCTCCTGCTGGATTTGAACCTCCAACCCAGTAGGCTGTAGTCCCGCACTCAATCACTACACTACTGGGGCTCAGCCTGGTTTATATTGTGGCAAAGTTTCCCAGAGCATCCAGCACTATGAAGACTCACCATTTCCCAGGGCACATATGAGGGGAGACTGTCAACTCAGTAGTGAGAAAGAGTTTTCCTCAGGCCCCAAACCTACCTGGCCACAATCCCAAACCCAAATAGTACCATATTTTTCGCACCATAAGATGCACCTGACCATAAGATGTGCCCAGTTTTTAGAGCAGGAAGACAAGAAGAAAATATCCTTAGCCAAATAGTACTAATAGACTAAAGTATTTATTAAAATAAAGCAAAATATGGTAATACTTAAGAGCATAGACTCAACAGTGATGTAAAGAACCATCATCACTCTCATGAACGAATGAGGGGAGGTGTGCACTGTGTCCATCATATGACCTAACTGACATTGAGACTCCAGGAGGCAGGACTTCCCCCAAAGACACAGCAAAGCACAACCTGCAAACAGCAGCAGACAGTAAGTGGGCACATGAGATCATTAAACAAATGTTCTGGGGTACCACACCTTCAGAATATAAGATGCACTCTCATTTTTCTGCCTTAGGATCTCAACCTGGACTGGGCTGTAATATTTTCTCAATGTACAATTGCTCTTGTCTATAAAACTCTTATACACATATGAGTGTCTCCATGAATTTGTTTCTTTAGTCTACCCAGACTCACACAACAGTCAAGGATTTGTACCATCCTGGTTTGCAGAAATGCAATATCACTCACAAACCTATCAAGTTGATTCTGACTCATGTTGTTATTGTTAGTGCTGTCAAGTTGGTTTTGACTCGTAGAAATCCTACGTGCAACAGAGAGAAACAGGGACCCGTCCTGTGCCATCATCCCAATTGTTATGTTTGAACCCTCTGTTGCAGCCACTGTGTTCATCTGTCTTCAAGGATCTTCCACATTTGTGCTGCCCCTCCACTTTATCAAGCAGGAAGCCTCTCCTAATAACATGTCCAAAGTATATGAGACAAAGTCCATACATCTTTGTGTCCAGCAAATATTTTGCCTGTACTTCTTTCAAGACAAGTTTGTTCTTTTGATAGTACTTGGTACTTTCAATATTCTTCACCAACACCATTATTTAAAGGTATCAATTCTTGTTCAGCCTTCCTTATTCATTGCTCTGCATTCACATCTGACTCACCAAGAAACAAACTCATTGCCATCAAGGCCATCCAGACTTGTGCATATGCAGTGACTAAAAATATGATAGCTTGAGTCTGATACACCTTAGTTCTTAAAGTGATATAACTTCTACTCAGCACTTTAAAGATTTGCCAAAGGCAATGGTCATTTGAGCTCTTGAATTCTGCTTCCATGAGCATTGGCTTGGGCTCCAAACAAGATGAAATCATCGACTAGTTCTATCTTTTTCCACTCTTTATTATGTCCCCTTATGAGAATTTTCATATTCTTGCCATCCCCGTTGAAGGCTTCAGTATTGATCTTCACCAGCAAGTTCAAGTCCTCTTCACTTTCAGAAAGCAAGGTTGTGCTATTTGAGATTTTGTTTGCTTTTTTTTTTTTGGCAGGTTTAAGCAAGACTTCCTACAACCCATATCATCTGCTCAGAATACAAATTAAATACCTATCGTGAGAGAATGCATTCATGTCCTGATTTTAAAGCATGCAGTTAAATGAAGGAATCTATGTATATGTTTTCCAGGCGCACAATGAAGTGTTCTGGAATTCCCTTTCTTCTCAGAACCATTTATAGTTGGTTATGATCCACACTATCAAATACCTTTGCATAGTCAATAAAACAGAAGTAAGTTTTTATATTTCTGATATTCTCTGACTTGAGCCAAGATGCATCTGACATCAGTGTGTCAGTCACCTAATCTGGTGTCAATTTGAGGATTAAGAGTGTAGAAGAGGGGTGGTCTAACCTGTCAATCTGGAGATAGCCAATGAGACCTCTGTGTGAGCGTGGCCTTCTGAGAATTCTGGACCATGTAGTAATTCCTTCTTGTAGACAGAGACACTATCTCTCTCAGTTCACTTCCTTGAAGACTTTCTACTGACACCCTCACTTGGAGACTGTGTACTGATAAGGCTCACTTCCTGTGAGACATCCCTGAGAGGAAGCCACATGGAGCTACCATATTACCCTAAGCCAGAAAAGCCACATGTATGCAACCAGACCTTTGAAGCTGGAGGAGCCACTTAGAGACGCCTGCCAGCACTGAGATGTTTACAATGCCACGGGATCCAAAAGTATTCCAGTCATCTGGATTGTGATCATCTTGCATTCAGCATCATTGCATGTGTTTCATGAGTCTGAAGAAGACTTTATAGACTGGAAATATGGGCAAATATCAAACTTGTCGGCGTGGGCTGAACTTCTTCATGTACATGTTTATGAATTTGTTTCTCTAGTCTACCTAGACCGACACAATCAGTAATGATATGCCCTATATGTGGCAGTCATGTATTTGATGTCAATTTCATGATTGAGGTGTTGGAGTGGAGTCTAGCCTGTTAATCTGGAGATAGCCAGTGAGACCTCTGTGTGGGCATGACTTTTACCTGAGAACTCTGGGAAGTATCACGGTATTTCGCTCATGGAGATGAGAGACCATCCCCCCAGTTCTTGGGAGACACTTAACTGACAAAATGAGATGACATCATACTGATCGATCGATCCCGATTCCTGGAGAATGGAGGAGCCAGAGAAAAAGCCACTTGGACTTTCCCTGATAGAGCCAAACCTTGGGGACCGGAAGAGCTACATGGAGACTCCTGCCAATGCTGAGGTGCTCAGGAGGCCACGGGGAATCCCCTGCAAGCACTGAGATGGTTCTACTGCCACCAGACACACAAAACTGTGCACCTACTTGCCTGTGATTGTCCTGGTGTCATCACACATGCTTCATAAGTCGGAAGGAGACCTTATGACTGGTATCAGACATATGGGCTAATATCAGACTTATGAATTTGAACTGGACTGGGTTGGGATGCTTTCTCAATGTTCCATTCCTCTTGTATGTAAACCTTTCCCCTATATCCATATGCATGTTTATGAATTTGTTTCTCTTGTCTGCCTGGACTAACACAATATGCCAATCCTCTTCTGAGTTCAGCTTGAATAGCTACCAGCTTCCTGTCGATAAATTGCTGCAGGTATTTCTAAATTATCTTCAATAAAATTTAACTTGTGTGTGATGTTAATAGTGTTCTATATGTTCCACCTTCAACTGGGTCAAATACGCATTCCATTTATTTGGAATGGGTATAAATATGGATCCCTTCCTCTTCATTGGTCTAGTACTTGCCATTCCTATTTATTAGTATAGGCTAGTGAATGCTTTCAAGGCTTTATTAACTAGGCAAAACACTGTAGTTGGTATTGCATCAATTCCTGGAGTGCCCCCTCCCTTTGTTTATTTTGCTACTTCCTCAAGTGCAGCTTCTTTCAATATCATTGATTCATGATCATGTGCTGTGTCTTGAAATGAGGGAGTGATTGTTCTTTTTGGTACAGCGATGCTGTATTTCTCCCAGATTCTTTTCATGCTCCTGCATGATACTCAATATTTTTCCCAGAAGACTTTCTGTGTTGGGACCAAAGGCTTGACCTCTGTCTTCAGTTCTTTCAGTTCAGTATATGATGAGGTTGTTCTTTCCTTTGGTGCTCTAGTTCCAGTCCTTTGTAAGCTTCATTATAATACTTTGTGTCTCTTGAGCCACCTTTTGAAATTTTCTACCCAGATCTTTCACATCATCATTTCTTCCATGGACTATACCTACTCTAAGACCAAGAACAAGTGTTGGAGTTTTCTCTGACAGTCATGCTGATCTTTTCTTTATTTCCTATTTTTAAATAACCCTTTGTTTTTTTTCATGCATGATATTTTTAATATCATTCTATACATCAAGTATCATTCTTATGGACCATTTTAAGATCAGTAACATAAAAGCCAGGGGCCACAGCAAAATCAAGGATGTCCCCAACAACAGAAGTCTTAAGTCATTGTTGTTACTGGTCTTCATCACCATCCAGTAGTTCCAATTCCATGTGATCCCATATGCAGTGGCTTGAACCATTGTACCTCATTGGGATTTGTTTGGCTGAATTTTAGAAGTAGACCCCTAGGTCTTTCTTCCTTGCCCCTTTTTCTCTTGATTCTAAACCTCAGAGGTTCCACTGAAATTTTTTCAGCCTTACCGCAGCACTCAAACCTCCATTGACAGATAGTTGACACCTGTGCTTGAGTTATGTGGGTCATGATTCAAATACTGAGGTCCTGTACCAGACAGCATTTCTACCAATGAACCACCACTGTCTCCAGGAATGCTGCTTCTGGTTATACAAATCCTTTTTTGCACGGAAAAGTAGTCACTAAAAAAGGCCTGGACATAAACTCATGGCTTTCAGATACCTGATGGTGTCTAGGCACTTACCTGCTTTTTTATATGAATAATTTCTTCTGTTCTTTAGCATCATACAGCTCAGAAAAGGAGCTTGACAATTAGCATTCTGCCTAAGCAACTAAGCAAGTTTCACACCGTCAGATATTCCCTGGGATTCATCTTAGTGATTTCATTGTTAAGTCCCATTCAGCTCTAAATGACTGATTCAGAACTCAGAAATAGCACTGCAGAAGGCTGAGAGGGGTCATTTAGATCCCCAACATTGCCACGTCCTTCTGAGTCGTCCTGCCAGCACATTGGGGCTGATTCAATCACCCAAGACTCTAATGTACCTAAAAAAGAGTCTTTAAAAGCTATCTTTGAACTCTGACTCATGGTAAACCCTTGCATGCCACAGTAGAAATGTGCTCCACACATTTCCAATAGGTGATTTAGTAAAAATGGATTTGGGGGCCTTTCTTGTAAGGTATGTCTGGTGAACTCAGAGCTTGAATCTTCTAGTCAGCCACCCATCCCACCTCATGAACTGGAGCACACATCACCTCTTCACTCAATCAGTCAATCAATCAATCACTTTTTTCTCTCTACTTTTCAATCCTGCTAACTGAAGAAACACAAAGAAACAAAGAAGTATAATTTTTGTGCTTAAGATGTCAACTGTTGGCTGAGCCCTGGTGGCGTAAATGGTTGAGTGCAGGACTGTGGCCCGTGGGTTTGGCAGTTCAAATCCAGTGGCGGCTCTCAGGAGCAGCACTGGGAAGCACCCACGACCACCAGAGGCAAGGATGCCAAAAAAAAAGTCAACTGTTTTAATAATTGTTTTAATTACTATCCTAGGTTGGCAGATTACAAAACATTTTTATATACATTGCAAGGTAATATACATTGGCATAATATTTTTGAAAGGCAATTGGGAAATATCTATCATCATGTATTTTCTCTTCACCCTACAATACCACTTCTGCTCTCTGATCAAACTGGCACCACTCCACAGAGACATCTACACAAGGATTTCCATGAAAGCACTGTTTGCAAAGGTGAATAAATTGTATTGAAAGAAACACCCTTGAGAAGGCCACTGGTTAAATGTGTGATGCTATATTATACACTGAAAAGTTCTGCAGCTTTTAAAAGGGTAAAGAGACCCCAAAGAGGCCAGAATGTTCTATTCTTAGAGCATTGTCTGTGATAAATAACAAGTGGAAAAGAAATGAGACAGATAGTATGTGTAACATGTGGTGTTTGGCTGTGTCTGTGTCAGCCTGTCCATCTGTCTGTCTGTCAGAGCAATGCCAATAGCAACTAAATTGTTCCCTGAATCATAATCCCTGGTTTACCAGCAGGGATGATTTCTGGGATCAGCTACCCAGAGTGTCAGACTTAAATGAGGTGCCCACTTCAATTCATGTCAAAAAATTAATTAATTTGACTAGACTATTATCAAAACAAACCCAATATCAAGTTGTTAAATGGTTAACGAGATTTATACAGCTGTCCTCTGGCTATGTATCTGAATGCAGTGACATAAATGAGGTGTGTGAAATGCCTTCTGCAGGAAATGCTCTGGCTTGAAGAAACTAATTGCAGGAAGTGTTCCTTGTGTGCTACGACACTCCATCTCATGGGGCAGCATGCACTCTCAGAGGATACCTGAAAGCAACCTGAACAGAATGGGTGCTCTACGAGACAACCAGCAAGGGCTTCTTCGCTCCAAGGCCTCCTTTTTGTCTCTCCCAGCTACAGCCACAAGCTACTGTGGATGGATTTCTGCCACTTCCGGTTGCAACACCCTGTGGACAATGAACATGACCACAGTGGCCCTTCATGTCAATCTCCAGTTCATCTTTAGCTCCACTGCGAACTTACTTCATTGTTCAATAAATAAAAACAATAAACCTATCCCCACCTCCAGATCTATTATCTTAAAGGGCACCTCAGACACCGTTTGCCTCCAGCACAAAAAGATCTTCCACCAACTCTGTTCACCAGATGGTCAACAACTGAATGAGATGATTCATGTGAGCATTGCAGGATAGTCTCTTCATTTGAACACGCAGAGTGCCTAAGAGGACCAGATACTGATCCTGAGTAGAAATCCTGGGAACTGAGATAATGTCCCATCTACATCATCCACTCAAAACAAAACAAAAGAAAACAACATGATAGCAATAGGTTTTTAAATCATTATTTCTGTAGCACATTGTTGTGTATAAAGTACTTTTTCATTTGAAGTAGGAATTACATCAATATATTGAGGTTGTCTTTGTTATCCTCCTGCTTTGATGAGGAATTCTCAAAATAGATTAAATCATAATCATGGAAACGCCAGGAGGCCACAGACCAAATATAATCATTTCTTCTGCAGGACTCCAGGCTCCTGTCATCATGCCTCATTAAACAGCAAATAAAACCTAAAATTTGACTGCTGTCTCTGTGACAGAGGAATCAAGGGCAGGAAGTTGTGAACATGAACACATCTGACTCCAGATCTTCCATTAGGTCTCCTTCCACCCAGCTCCACTCCTACCAGGAAGTAGCCATACATCAGAATCAAAGCAGGCAGCAGCCTCAACCCAAGGTTCCAATCATAGCAACAGTATGATTCCATAGGGAAAACATGGCCCCCAGCTCTGCCCAACTGACCCCCTGAATGAGAGCTTCTTGGGAAACTTCGCAGCATTGGCAGATCCAGAATTTTCACTAGAGAGTTCCTGAGGCCCAGTTGTCTCCTTGAGCTGTTGTTCAGTGATGTCTTTTGCATCCAGATATGATGGTGTAGAGACTAGATTTGACTTTCAATTTTTACTTTTGTCCTTACTACTCTTGTGAATTTGACTAAATTAAGTCTCCAAGTCTCTTGTATAAGAAGTGATCAGTAGTGTCCCCTAGGAAAGGTATCAGGGATGCTGTCTGTTAAATATTCAATTCAAGTATTCGGCTGTTAACCAAAAGACCGGTGGTTCAAACTCTCCCAGTGGTTCCGTGAACTAAACATCCTGGCAATCTACCTAGAAAACATGATGGGACAGGTCTTCTCAGTCACTTTTGGTCTCTATGAGTCCAAATCAATTCAAAAACACCTCGAGTCTCACTCCATAACAAAATGAAGGGCATCAATAGTGGTTCAGAGGAAGAATTCTCATCTGGGCAGATTTGATTCCAAGTTATAGGCCCTCCAGCACAACCATGTCTCTGTCTTTAGAGGCTTGCTTATTACCAACCGGCTGGCTGAAAGACTTCAGCAGAGCTTATAGGCTAAGACAGACTAGGAGAAAGGCCTGGAAATGAATTTATGAAAACCTGTCCATTAAAAAGTCTGATCCTATTGTGTATGAGGTCTTCATGAGCCCAAGACCCAACTCCATGGCAACAATGAGCAGCAGGACAAATGTCAAGGAGCAAGTAGAATAATATCGGGAAGGTCCGTAACAAGGAATCAGAACCAAAGAATCACTTGGCAGTTTGCTATGAGCTTCTAATTGTGAGTGATAAACATAAAAAATATATAACTGCAGAAAATCTGCAGTGAGTACATTAAGCCAATGTGGGTGAGGTGCTTCTTTAAGGGGAGGGAAGTAGTGTTTTTCTCACAGAGAAGAGGCTGTTTCAAACTCACTCTCTGGAGAATGATGTCCTCAAACTGTGATAATTACCATGTGAAAATGTACTAAGATAATTCATCCTCTGGTTTAGAACAGAGAATCAACTCAACCAAGATCTCTTTCCCCTACCTGAGCAGCCTTTCCAATCTTCATAGATGTGTACCAGTGCAGTTTGGATCCTCTACAAAAATACATCCTCATTGGAAACTCAGTGCTTCGTCATTCACCTCCCCTGAGTAATTAGATTTTGCTACTTGATTAATATCAGGATGAAAAAATAAAGAGCCACATGTGCTGCAATTTTGCATCCCTATCTAATTTATTAATCAAGAGTCTCTGCTTCAACATAAGACCAAAATGCTATTCCTTCAAAGTGGAGATACCTCCTAAAGCAATTTTGTTCAGAGTCTATAAACACTGGGGAAATGAAAAGAAATAGCGTTTCTGTTATCATGCTGATCTCCCACCCGAGACATTCCCCTCTCCCATGTTAATAGAGCAGCTCTAATCATGAGAGCTCAGCTGTGCTTTTCCTGCAGGGAAGTTTGCCAAGAGACTAAGCAGAACCAAGACATTTGGACTGTCTTCCTCATTAAAACCATCTCACCCAAGATCTTAACAAATGTCATTGAGTGACTTAGGGATTAAAGGGATGGAAAGCATTCCAAGAACAATCCAGTGTCTCTCAATTCCACCCAAATGTCTCACAAACAGGGAGATTGTGCATTTCCACAGCAAACGAATCTGTGCATTCTCAATCATCCACTCCTCATCCTCGGTACCAACCTTCTGGTGAGCTGACTCCAGAAGAACCTAGTGGAGCCAGGGATAACCCAGTTGGGAGATGGGAGCATGTGTTCTATTGCCTCTCTGATAGTTGCTAGAGGCCTGGGAAGACCCCCTGGGTGTCAAAATGGTGAATATTTGGGCTACAAAACAAGAGCGTGGTGATTCACAGCCTCTGGAGTGCAGGGCTGCTCTGAAATACACAGATAGGCCATGAGTCCTAAGTGATTTGATAAGAACTGGTCATAGAGACCTGGAAGGTCATAGAACACATGCTCACACCACGGGAATTCATGGGATTGAGTGGCAAGAACAGGAAGTTTTCAAGTATTGATAGGTGAGAGAAACTTTCGTGATCTCTTCATGGTGATTACATGATGAATTGCCTGCTAAATAGCAATCTTCCAGAAATATGCCCAAAGGGCCATGACAAAGTATTCTTTCAGCTATACTGTAAACACACACACATTTAGTTGAATGCAGATAATACAAGAACAATATTTACTTGTGTTTTATTGAGTATACAAAGGCATTCAACTGTGTGGATTATATTAGTAAGCTATGGATAACATTGTGAAGAATAAGAGTTCCAGAACCCTTCATCATGTTTATACAAAACCTGTACATGGAAAAGGTGACAGTTGTTTATACAAAACAATGGATGCTCCTTGTTTCAAAATCGGGAAAGGTGTGTGTGTCACAGAAGTAGCTTTTCACCATATTTATTCACTCGGTATGCTTAGCAAATACCTTGCTTACTTGAAAAACAGGGCATCAGGATAGGAGAAAGGTTTATTCATAACCTTTGACAACCTTGTTTGCTGAAAGTGAGGAGACCTTCACCCTTGCTGATGAAGATCAAAGACTGCAACTTTCAGTATAGATTACAATTCAATAACAAGAAGACCAAAATCCTCAGAACTGGAAAAATAGGGAACATCATGATAATAAAGATTGATGTTTTTAAGGGTTTTGTCCTACTTGAACCCACAGTCAACACTAATGGAAACAGCAGTAGAAAGATGAACAGATACATTACACTAGGAAAATCTGCTGCAGGAGACCACTGTAAAGTATCGAAGAGCAAGGATGACATTTTAAAAGCTAGGGTATACCTTAATCAAGCTTTGTGTGCATATGAAAGCTAGACCATGAATAAAGAAGACCACAGAAGAATTGATGTACTTGAATTATAGCTCATGGATGTACCATGGACTACCTGGAGAAGAAACAAATCTGTCTGCGAAGAATAGCCAGAATGCTCCGTAAAGCTAGAGAAGCAAGGTTTGTTTTTTAGCAACCAACTCATAGCAACACTCTATCTAGTAGAACAAAACACCACCCAGTCCTGCACCATCCACACATCCATTATTGTAATCAGTGTGGCAGCCACCATATCAATCCATTTATCAAGCAATTTTTCACTGCACCTCCATTTTGCATGATATCTGTTTCCCAGGACTGTTCTGTAGCATGTCCAAAGTGCATGTAGCAAACTCTTGCCCTCTTCACTTTTAAATAAATTTTGTCTGAACTTCTTCCAAGATGGTCCATGGTATCTTCTGTGGGAACCGGTCCAGCACACAGGGAAGTGAGAGGGACAGAGTCACTTCAATCATGCACACAGACTTCAGAAACCAGCTCAAAGGCACAGATGTAACTTTATTACAGCTTTTTTCAAGGCTTGTATAGGTTTCCTTGACCTATCTGATGATTTCTTTCACATACTTCCTGGTTTCCAAATATATCCTTATAAGGTCATGGGTTTGCCACATGTTTGAGCTTCATCTGCAAATGTTTCAAGTTCAAGTCATGTTAAGTCCAGTGATATATCTTCCAGCACCACAGCAACTCAGGTCACTATGGTAATACAAAGTGATAGACAAGTTCTGAACAGATGGAATAAGTTTGGTAAAAAGATAGAACACTGGCATACACTTTTTTCTGATTTCAATCCAGGCAGTATTTCCTTGTTCTGTTCAAATGACTGCCTCTTAATCCATATAGTTTCTTCTAAGCACATTGAAATGTTCCGGAGTTCCCATTCTTCTGAATGCTGTCCATACTTGGCTTGGGTCCACACAATTGGATGTCTTTGCATAATCAATTCAATACAAGTTAACGTTTTTCAGGTATTCTGTTTTGAATTGGGATGCATCTAATATCCAGAATCGTATCCCTTGTTCGACATCTACCTCTGAATCCAGCTTTAATTCTGGCGGTTCCCTGTCAGTGTACTCCTGCTGCAATTATTGTTGGATGATCTTCAGAGGAAGTGACCTGCATGTGATATTAATGGTATTGATAATTTTCACATTCCGTGAATGTCGATTCACATTGGAATGGGTACAGACATGGATCTTTCATTGGGATGGGTACAGATATGGATCTCTTCTAGTGAGTTTGCCAGGTTGCAGTCTTCCAAATTTCTTGAATAGACCAGAGAGTGTTTCTTGTGTTTCATCATCATATTCAAACATTTCATTGGTATTCATAGATTCCTAGAGCTTATTTTTGCTGGTGCTTTCAGCACAGCTTCAATTTCATCCTTCAGTACCATGTCTTCTTGATAATATGCTGTCCCTTGAAATTGCTGTATGGTTTTGGTACAGTCACTCTGTGGATTCCTAGCTTCTTCTTTTGATGCATCCTGCATCTCTCAATATTTACCCATTGAATCTTCTATTATTGCCGCCCAAGGCTTCGATTTTTCTTCAGTGTTTTTAACTTGACATATGCTGTGTGTCTTTCCCTTTTGGTTTTCTAACTCTAGGTCTTTGCACATTACATTATAATATTTTACTCTGTCTTCTCAAGATGCCCTCTGAAATTGCTGGTTCAACTCTTTCACTTAGATCTTATCTTCAATTCACTTTAGCTACTCTAAAATCAAGAGCAACTTTCCGTCTCCTCTGACATCCACTTTGACCTTTTTTTCTAGGGTGTCTTTTAGCTTTCTTCACATATGTTCTCCATGTCATCCCATAGTTCATAATGTATTCTGCCATGAATGTTCAATGAGCCAAATCTATTCCTGAGATATTTTCAAAATTTCACTGGGATATACTTAAGGTTGCATTTTGGCTCTGGTGAACTTGCTTTAATTTTCTTCACCTTCACCTTGATATAAGCAATTTATGGCCTATTACACGGTCACTCCCTAGCCTCATTTTGATTGATAAACATTGAGCCTCCCATCATCTCTTTCCACAGATACAGTCAATTTGATTTTTGTGTATTCCATCTACAGATGTCCACGTGTTGTTGAAAAAGGGTATTTTTGATGAAGTTGTTGGTCTTGCAAAATGATGTCATGAAATCTCAAGTTTCATTTCTATCATCAAGGTCATATTTTTGACTACTGTTCTTTCCTTTGTTTCCAACTTTTGCTTCTCAATTGGCAATAATTATCAATGCATCTTAATTGAATGCTTGGTCAATTTCAGACTGAAGATCTTGATAGAATTCTTTAATTTCTTCATCACAAGTCTTAGGAGTTGGTGGATAAACAAATAATATTTTTATTGGCTGGATTTCCTTGTATACATATAGCTTTCCCTTCGTAGGCCTTCATAATCAAAATGTCCTTTTTGACCATGACTGTGACACCATTCCTCTAGAAGTGGCCATTCCAGGCATAATTAGTCATCTGACTATCTAATACAAAATAACCAAAGACGAAGTACTTCAATTATGGTGTTGCCAATAAAAATTGAAAGTACAGTGCACTTCTAGAAGAACAAACAAATCTATCTTGAAAGAAGTACATGTTCTTTAGAACCGAGGATGGCTCCATTGAGCGTCATATACATGGAATATATCCCCTAGAAAAATACATCATTCTTGATAAGATCAAAGTTAGTCAAAAAGAGGAAGACCCCCAACGAAGATATATCAATACAGTAGTTACACCAATAGTTTTCAACATAACACCAATTATGAGGAAAGTGTTGGACAAGAAAATGTTGTGTTCTGTTACATACAGTTTCTATGAGTTTGAACTGAATCAAAGGCATCCAACATCAACTTAGAGAGACACACAACTCCCACATGTGCACACACTCAAGAGGATGAAAAAGTAGAATGAAAAGATAGTGGACTATCTCTATGAAATCTTTAACTCCCTTATGTATATGACTTCCTCAATGCTGATGATACAAAAATGGAGTACCACACATCTCAGGCCTTTAGGAAGTTCACAATCTAATGTCAGGGAGACACAGAATATATATTTAAAATATGACATGTTAAGTCTGTGAGTTATCCTTAGAGCTTTATGACAGATAAGAGAGACACAGAGGAAACTGCAAAGACTGCCCATCAGTCCCAAAAGATAGAGAAAAAGTCTACCCGTGAGCCTACTGCTTACCTGTTTCAGGATGAGTTCCAAAAGGTGAGTTTTGTGGGATGCCTAGTAACAAAGATGTTGCCTATCTGGTCTTTCAAGACATGGAATGGAGTGGTCAGTGAACAAGGAGAAACTCTCCAATGGTGCAGGACTGGTAGTGCTCATAAGATGACTGTTTATCACACTTGGATTCTAGCATTGAAGCTGGAGTGATTAGGGGAGTAGAGCTTCCTCTGCTTATCCCATGGGTGACTTAAACTCTGTTTTCTGCTTGATAGACTGTGAAATGCCTATAAATATCAGAGAATCCATACCTGAATGGGTTATTGTCTAACATGATTTCATCCTCTATTAAGGGGACCTTTGCTCATTTCTGAGTCCTCAGGCCACATCCAGTTAGAGACAAGATAACTCGGCCAAAGAGAATTGTATCAAGTTATGAACATGCTGTTGTTGATTTCAAGGAAGGCAATGCCAATTCATAGTGACCACGTGTGACAGAGTAGGCATGCTCCATAGGATTTTCTAGGTTGTGAACCAAGGGTAAATGATTTGATCTACCCAGAAGTCCATGTACACACTTTAGCAGGGGAGAAAAGAAAACATAAAGCTTTCCTTTGGCAACCAGTGAGTTAATACGTTTCACTTACCCTGTTAATTCATTGCTTTATGAATTATCTGTTCACTCACATCCAAGAGAAGCAGCTTTGGGGCTGAAGATTAGTCTGCAGCCTAGACCAAGGCTTTGGGAGCCCTTGGTCTTGGCCAGCCTCCTGCATCTCCTTTGCATTACGATGCAAAAAATCCTCTTGCTTCAGAGCCATCAAAATTCAAGCTACTTTACTGTGCCTTCGTTCTCTTCTCAGGATCGGTCTGGCGACTAGCCTGAGCCTCATCTTTCATGTAGAATAGATGTAATACAAAATCATTTGGCTTCATTTACTTCCAATGTTTAGAATACATTTCCTGCTGCAAGAGTGTAGCATTAAAGCCAGTACAATAGCTTAGAACACCAAACATTACACAAATTGCCTGATTGGAATGTTATTGTTGTCAAGTTGTTGGCTGAACATTTTTTGAATTTAGAATTTGCCCAGCTGGGCAGAGTTGCATATTTCCTCCTAATTGTTCCTAAACCCTTACAATACTCTTGCAGGGGTGGGGTGGGGAGGGTTACAGACATAGAAATCCATAGCTTCACTTGACTATCCCTTGCTTTAGTCTAAAAAAGGAAGCCACAGAGACTTCTTTCCAAGGGAAGCTGTCCGTAGAGCTAGGCTGTTGATGTGGGAGTAGAACAGGGTCATTTATAGGAGGCATACATTATACGGGAGATTCAGTTGACATCAAAGGCTCAATGAATACCTTCAAACTAAGCTACTGTTAGCTTATCTGCCATCAAATTGACCCTGATTCATGGTGGCCCCAGAGACAACAGAATAAAATGCTACCACGACCTGTGCCATCCCTGGTATTGGTTGGGGAATTGAACCTTGGTGAGCCATAAGGTTTTCTTTAGCCGATATCCAGAAATAGAGCACCAAAGTGGTTCTTGTTATTCCACTCTTCACCTGGATGCACCATTGAAACTTCTTCAATATTGTAACAGCATGCAAGCTTTTATTGATGGACAAGTAAGGTGCATTGGCCCTAAATTGAGCCTGGGTATCCTATTTGGAAAAGAAAAATTCTGCTACTGGGCTACAAATGCCCCCTTTTCAATTGAAAATTGAAACAAATGTGTTACTGCCAAGCTTATTCCAACTTACAGTAATTCCATGTGCTTCACAGAAGAACAGGTGCATAAAGTTTTCAATGTCTGCATTCTCCAACCAGTATTTCCACAGAGCCACTGAATGAATTAAAACCTTCAACCTTTTAACAAATAGCATAAAGAATGTGTCCCAAGTGGAGATCTTCAACTACATCAAAACCAAAAATCAAGTGTCATTGAGAACCCTCTCTGTTTTAACTTCAAACTGTGTTTGTATGGAAATAGTACACACTTTAAGTGGGGATTTATTTTTCAAACCTTGAAACCTCTTCAAGAGTTGGTTTTCTAAGCATGCTTTGTGTCCTACATGTGAAAATAGGTAGCTATCCTCCAATTGAGAATGCTGATGAACTATCAAACATCCATTCTAACTCTCTCACAGCCACGGTCACTGTGTGTGGTCTCGTGTAGGTGTAGGACTCTCCCTATTAGATTAAGAGCTCTTGAGTTCAGGGTCATGAGCTGCTGATTTTTGTATATTATATGGTACATGCTCAAGAGAGTCATTATGAAATGAATCAGAACCTTGGAGAAAGTCCTGAGCTTGATAAGAAAAAAAAATGTTATCTTTGTCAGTCCCTGAGAGTGGGACAGAATGGAGGGACTTGTGAGAGGGAAAACAGGAATCACCACCATGCCCTGTATGGTTTGGTGGAACATTTAAGGGATGTCTTTCAGCTTCAGTGATCTTTGATTTGAGCCTTGACAGGAGACACTCATTTTAACATATAAAGAGACACATGGCCATGGATAGACATGAAACGATATGCAAGCAATAGTCAGGAAATTGCAAGGATATTGATATATCTGAGGCATAATACGATGAAAGGACCAAATGCTTACAAGGTCTTGCAGTTAATTAGCCTTTCACTGGTAGTGTTTACTTTGTGTAAGATGTCCCGTACTTTAGATTCATGAAATTGAACAGTTAGAGATTTGAAAGGACTTTGTAAGTACTTAATTCCTGGCTCAATCACACTCCTGAATTGTCTCAATCTTTACTTTGGTAATTTTATCCAAAATTACTTTTGCCTGAGAATTAGTTTTATAGGATGAACTAGAAATCATATCCCTAATTCTAGACATTGAAATTGAATACATGGCTGTGAATTGGGTTTGGTTAATATCTTCCAGTAAGATCTGTAGAAATGAGTTACAGATACCACTGCTTAGTAATTTTTGTTTGTGAATTATAAAGGTATCGAGGAGAACTGGTGGTATTGTGGTTAAGCATGTCTAATCTAAAAGCAAGTGGTTCGAATCTACCAGCCACTCTGCAGAAGAACGATGCAGCAGTCTGTCTCCATAATGAAAACAGCTTGAGAAACTCCATGAGGGCACTTCAAATAAGTTAGGACAACTTGGAGTCAACTCATCAGCACAAAATAACAACAAAATATTGACCCGTTCTATAGTGTTCACATGTATACCCCAGGGGCATTATCTATGTGGGTAAATAATTTCAAACTGAATTAAGCTAACTTCTGTGAAAGTAAAATATGAGAGAGAATGTAATGGAAAGGGAGAAGGAGACTGAGAAAGAAAATATTATTGCAAAGTAAGAAATTATTAGAACAATGAATAAAGGAAGTTTGGCTGCTAAAATACATTACATCGTCAATGTAGAAGAGTGGAGGTTTTCAGGTACTGCTAGAAGCCATTACTACGGCACACCTAGAATCAGAAGGAGACCAGACTAGACTCATTTCCTTTAGGGTCTAGTCAGCAATTGATTCACATTTGAAGTAAGTATGGTGCTGTTTACATACTCCCAGATGTGATCCTTACGTTAAACGCTGGCTAGGTTACTGTCTGGCTGCAGATGGTACGATTGGTGCTTTGGATTAATTATTTTACCGGAAACCTACAGTTTAGTGGCTCAAACTGACCAGCTGCTCCGAGGGACAAAGTTGAGATTGGCTGCTCCTGAAAAGATGTACAGTCTCAGAAATCCTATATGGGGTTGTGTGAGTCAGAATTTTCTTAATGTCAGTAGGGTTTTTTGTTTATATTTCATGTAACTGAGTTAAATTTATACTACTGGGTATATACTGCATGTTTTATTGATTTGAGGTGAATTGGTTTGATAAAATGTTCCCTGGATGTAGCATAGAGTTAAGCATTTGACAACTAGCTTCAAGGTTAATAGCCCAAGCCCACCCCAAAACACCTTGAGAAATAGCAACTGATTTATGAAATTTCAGAGAGAAAAAAAATAAGTTCAGGGCCTGTGAAATCAGAATACACAAAGACAGACTTATTAGTTCAAATTTAATATTTCTGACAAGCAAAGTTAACAGCTCTGTGTCCAACTTGGGGAAATCAAATAGCTTCTCAAATTTGCAGCTTCCTGGTAGAAGAAACTTTCCTCCAAATTCTACTTCTCCATTGTGCTCTCAATGGTCACAGGGGTGTCATAACAGTGACACATAACTCTCCTACACTGTTTTCATCGCATCTGATTTGAGTGGACCTTGGGCAGAGGATGACTAACAACCTCCCTCCTTCTTCAGTGTGGCGCAAATGAATCAGACACCACACTAAGAAGCAGTGGAAATAGAACTAGACTATGAGTGGGGAGGTGTGAGTCTTAATGTTTTTTTCTCTAGCCAGTGATTAAATCTTGCCAAAGTCACACAACCCTTATAGGGTGGATTGCTAACTCATCTTTAAAATATGAGAAAACTTTAGTACTCTCTGACTGTTGACATTTTGAACAAATCAAATTCAATGACTCTCCATGGTGAAATAGGTCCCACAATCTTCATGGTCTGATTATTTTGGAGGGCAAGTTATTTACTGAGGTATGTGAGTAATGATTAATAGATTTAAAAAAAAACTGGTTCATAAGATTTGCCTCCCTGGTAATGATTTTTAACGTGAGAAATAATCCTTCTAGAACTTAGGGAAGCTCCTTTATATGGCTTGTGTGTGGATTCAAAAAGTTGAAAGAAGACAAGCTGAGGAAAAAAATAACACACACTTAGTTGTTTAAAATTGTAAATATGTGCTTCTCTTTATCCTCCGGAAAAAAATTAAAGAACTCATGTGTGAGTTGCTTAGTGAGCAAAACTTAAGGACAAAACCCCCCAAAAAACCAACCACTCCTTCACATTAATTAAGCAAAGGGAGTTAGATGAGATTGCTTGCACAATTCTTCCAGGAGCAGAGCTGAAGATAATGTAATTATTTCTAGCTCTTTGACTCTGTGCCTATGCTTTTTTTATTCACCTTGCTGGGATACCAAAACCACAACTTCAGTGATGGTGCGAGTAATTACTTCAGTATTCAAAGGCTCGTACGTGTTCATGAATGGAGAGTGAATGTCAGATCAGAATTATCTGAGTTCCTTTTTTAAAAAATCATTTTATTGGGAGCTCATACAACTCTTATCACAATACATGTATACATCCATTGTGCCAAGCCTATTTGTATATGTGTTGCCATTTTCATTTTCAAAACATTTTCTTTCTACTTGAGCTCTTGGAATTAGCTTCCATATCCCTCCTCCCTCATGAGCCCTTGATTATTTATAAATTACTAATTTCCTCTTGTCTTACACTGACGGATATCCCCTTTCCCAATTTTTTTGTTCTGTCTCCCTGGAAGAGGGTTATATGTAGATCGTTGTGATCCATTCAGCTTTTCTCCTCCAATCTTCCCCTTACTCTCCTGGTACCACCCCTCTCAATATTGGTCCTGAGGGGCTTATCTGTCCTGGATCCCCTGTGTTTCCAGCTCTTATCTGTACACATGTACAGGCTCTGGTCTAGCCAGATTTGTAATTGCAAATTTGTAATGTAGAATTGGGGTCACAATAAGGGGTGGGAGTACCTTTAAAGAACTATAGGAAAGTTGTATGTTTCAACAGTGGTTTATGGCACCCGGACTGGCTTATCTGTGTGATCATTAGGTGTCTATAGGATTGTGTATAGACTCAGAACAAAAAAATCATAACATTGTGAATGAGGGAGATGTGAAATGGAAACCCAAAGCCTATCTGTAGGCAATTGGACACCCCCTTA